>JASDQU010818355.1:16798-32097 GCA_032191745.1 Picea mariana | reverse complement strand
AGAGTATTGTCCTACCAAGTGTAGCCAGTGGGAGGATTAGGGTCCTCCTGAAGACGCTGAATTATCCTGGAGATAGTCGGGTGTGTGAGCCATTCTTGGCATACATCCACAATCTAATCATGGACTGGTAAGGATAAGGCAAAGAGGGTGCCATCCTCCTCATGCTGTCATGACAAAGCATCAACCACTATATTTTATTTTCCTTTTTTATATATGATTTCATAGTCATAACCCAACATTTTAGTCAACCACTTGTTTTGTTTGGGGGAGGATAAACTCTACTCCAAAAAATAATTCAGACTATGGTGATATGTTTTGATTTGAAAATGACGTCCCAAAAGGTAGGGCCTCCATGTGTGAACCACATGTAGAATGACCAACATTTATTTTCCATAAGTGGATCTACCGAGGTTGCAACCACTCAATGCTTGGATAGTAAAGGCTAGAGGTTGACCCTCTTGGGTGAGGACTGCGCTATACTAGTACTCAAAGCATCCAATTCCACCAAAAAATTTTGGTTGAAGTCAAGCACTGCTAAGACAAGAGTATTGCACATGGCTCTGTTTGACTCAATGAAGGCTTGCTCCGCCTCAATTGTCCAATGAAAGGCATTCTTCTTGAGAAGGTCGATCAAGGGATTGGCAATTTTTCCATAATGGTGGACAGATTTATGGTAATAGTCTGTGAGACCAAGAAAATCACTTAGGCACTTTAAGGTTGTGGTTCACGACCACTCCTAGATAGCTTGTATTTTTTTGGGGTCCACTTTTACGCCATCGTGACTCACAATGTGTCTCAAGTACTCCATTTCACTAGCTCCAAAGGAACATTTGGTATTTTTTATAAACAATTGGTTGTCTTGTAGCAACCGAAGAACTTTTTGCACATGAAGAAGGTGGCTATCCCAGGTGCGACTATAAATGAGGATGTCATCAAAGAAAACCAGGACAAAACGCTGAAGGTAAGGTTTCAACAGTTTATTCATGAGACTTTGGAAGGTGGATGGAGCATTGCATAGGCCAAAAGGCATGACCAAGACTTCATAATGTCCTTCATGAGTTCTGAAAGCAGTCTTTGGAATATCAACTTCCTTCATCCTAATATGATGATATCTGGAGCGAAGGTCCAATTTGGTGAAGACACATGCCCCTTGGAGTTCATCCAACAGATAATCAATGGCCATAATGCGAAACTTATCTTTGATAGACAATTTATTTAGGGCCCGAAAATCAGGACACATGTGCCAAGTACCTTCTTTCTTCAAGACCATCACTACTGGTGAAGAATATGGGCTTGTACTATGGAGAATCACACCTGCCTCGAGTAATTCTTGTACCATCTTTTTGATTTCATGTTTTTGAGAAAATGGATATCTGTAGGGTATTAAATTGGGGGGTTGACTTCCCATAAGGAGAGGGATGCTAGGATCGTGCTCACCTCTGGATGGAGGTAAGTCAATGGGTACCTGAAAGACCTTTGGGTACTTGTCCAAAATAAGTTGCAGGCTAGGAGGAACTACTCGCGAGGCCTGTTCGGTGACCTAGATGGCATTAAATTGAGAAATCACACCATGGTAGCCTTTCTTCAAAAAAAATTCCATCCTGTGAGAGCTAATGATTTTAGGAGAGCCCGCGTGGAGACCTCGAAGGGTATAGGAGTGAGCCTCTTTGTGAAAGCTCATATATAATTCTTGATTATCCATAGTGATTGGTCCCAAAGTGCGAAGCCATTCTACACCCAATACAATATCACAACCACCCATGGCAATAGAAAACATGTGGGTTTTCAAATAATAATCATCCATTTGGAGTTTGACATTTTCACAACAACCCCCACACTTCATAGTACCCCCATTAGCAATGAGAATATSGAAATTAGAAACAGGGCAGACAAMGCAAAGGAGCTCATCAACAAGCCTTCGATGAACAAAATTATGGGTGYTACCACTATCGATCAATACCACAATCARTCCATGTTTGAAGTAGCCCTTGAGATTCAATKTCTGYGGAGCYAAGATACCTGATAGYGCATGAAGTGAAATGAACGGTTCCAGTGAGACCGTATGATTGACAACTGGATMTTCATCATGATTAATAGATGGAGCCTCCTCTGGRTCTGGATCTTCATATGATGGGATGTTTTCATAGAAAGAGGAAGCTTATGCATCAATCTGGAAGAATTTTTGTTCTTGACATTTATGCCCTAGTGCATACTTTTCATCACAATAGTAGCAAAGTCCCTGCTTGCRCCTTTCCACCATTTCRAATGGAGAGACCTTTTGGACCTTCAAGGTTTGTGTTGGAGCCAAGGTGGCCCCTGGGTGAGGATGATTGGTAAATGGAGCCCTCAAGGATGGTTCCCGAAGGATGGTCTCTGCTTCTTTGGCTAATTTACATGCCTGAAACCAGATAGTAGGATGATGCATACTCACATGAGCCTTGATGGCATCCTTTAAGCCACTGATAAAACATTCAAGCTAAAATTCATTAGATAAGCCCTCAGTTCTGATAGCCAACTATTCAAATGCTATGATGAAGTCAGATACCGATGTAGTTTGGATTAGCTTGGTGAGCTTGCCCACAAAATGATATTCACAATCAAAATGGATAAAAACTGCTTTGGTGAACATGTTCCAAGTGGGGAATCTAGGATAACACTTCTTATGCCAATGCCACCATTGCCACTGTTATTGATCTAGGTATAGAACCCCAACATGGTGTTTGGTCTCATCATCCCGAATATCATGGAGGACAAAGTATTGTTTCATTTGAGATACCCACCCAACTGGGTTAGAACCGTCAAATTTATGCATGTCAATTTTGGGCACCTTATTCTAAGAGTGTGTAGACCCAAGGGGGAGTGGGAAAACTGAGTATGGTCATGCTGGGAAGACTGTGGGTCAACTAGAATGTACTCAACATGCTTACCTTTGAGGTTTTGCAAGAACTCTTCTAGTTGTCGGGAGAGTGATTGATGGGATGCATTGATGGATTTACGCTCTTCATCTATGGCTGTTGTCCTAGACTCTAGGTCAACAGGTCTCTGGGAGCGGGTAGTAGGCATGGTGTAGGATTGGGTAGCCGGTGAGGGATCGGGAGGAATATATGGGTCACAAAATTTGATAGGTATGAGGGTGATCAGTGCAAAAATATGAATCCAATGGGATAGGTTTCAAATAAGGGTGTCACGGAAAGGGGTGGGACCACTGAAAAAAAAAGGCTTAAAAGTGAAGGGTACCACTGTGATCAAAATGAAGAGAGGAATGCAATGGGCTAGGTTACAAATAAGGGTGTTGACAAGCCCCAATTTTTTTTTACTCCTGTGGAGTTATACTCTAAGCTGAAGAATACTGCAGTGCTGCAATGGCCAAATTCTTAATAGGAAGAAATGTGTAGGAATTTCACAACCGAAATACAGTAGACATAGTTGCACACCAATATATATATATATATATATATATATATATATATATATATTTTGGTCCCAAGGGTTAGGGGATTCAAGGGTTCTACAAACAAGGATTTTCTCTATGCTATAGCTCTCTAATATACGTGCGGGGTCCAACAGTGGTACTCGGCAAAATATCTCAGGGAACCAACTAAGAAAGCTAGACTGTACCCTTAGTCGTACAACTCGACTACCCAGGTACGAGAGAATATCTTCCCGAGTGTTGTTCTCGGTGACACTATAATAGTCATATGACCGATCAGTTTATCTATGGAGGGCTTTGGGATGTCTAGGTCGATCCATATACATGTGTTGTTTGATGCACTACCACTCGAAGGGGTAGCAATATGGGTTACACGGGTGGCCAATAGATGTGCACTTAAAAACCACTTGTATTTCCTACATGTATGGCTCCCCGATCATGGATTTATGTGCGTAATGATAGATATCTGTAGCTTAAAGACGCCAGAGTATGACTCTACCCTGAAAAAAAAATTTACTCCACAAGTCATGCCCTGGAAAGAGCTTTGATAGCACTTGCAATATTCCCGATATAATATAATATGTAGAACATAAATATTGAGCAAGCAATAGTGGAACAACAATGATATATCCAGAACAATATCAGAATAATACCAGAATAACACCAGAAAGAGCACCTTTATTAATGATAGCAATGTTCACTTGCCTCTTCAAGGAGACAACCTCCAACAGAGCAGAGCTCTATTACAATAATATCCAAGAAAAAATTCACCCATGCCTCCTACACTTATTTATACTAATTCTACCTTCTAAGGAAACTTCTAGGGGAAGATCTTTCTAGAAGCGAAAGCTTCTATTAGGTCTTCTTACATTGACTTATTCTCATTTATTTATTAGGCCTTATTAAGTAATGTCAGCCTTTATTACATAGAAAACATATCATGCTAACTAATGACCCATGGAGAGGGGTTAGGATCAGATCCTAACAACATCCGCACCTTGCTAGTGTACAACCCGCAGATGCCCTAAACAAATGTGAAAAATAAAATAATTCCACATTTTCGAGCATGGTTTTCGGTTGGGCTAATTTCCTAACCTTCCTTAGCCCGTACCAAAGATAATTCAACCTCCTTAACTTCTTAAGGATGGTATAAAGGCACCTTTGGGGGCATGGATGAGTAGGACAACTTAGGTGCAAAGTTATGCTGAAGAAATTGTAAGTCTCCCTATTCCCCTTCATCCTCTGAGTAACATCTCTGTAACCTGGAACCCTTGTTCCAACTTTCCTTCCTTTTCATTATATGACCATAAGGGGTGTTCCTATACTTATCGGGTCATCCAAGGAAGGGAAATCTTGCTGAGTGATGCTTGAAGGAACTTTTGGATGAACCTGGGCGGTTGGCTTCGAGGCAGTGCCGACGGTTGGAGTTAGGTCGTAACCACTTCTCTTACCATTGCTAATAAAATGTTCTCTTTTCCTCATACTTGTGTAGTACCGATTCAATTTGTTTATGCATGTCTAATCATTCTCCATATTTGAATCTATATATTAGTTACTTGTATGATGTTATGATATAACTACCTTGTCACAATACTTTCTTGATCTTCGTTTGCAGGTCAAATCAAGTAGGAGTCAAGAGCAATACCAAGGTCGAGAGCGAGGAACCAAGACCTGGACCAAGATGCGGTCCGACATAGACCTGTGCTACCTGTGCTTTCCCTTTTTCTCGATCGGCCATGGCTCTTCGCAGGTCTTGCGGAAATGCCATCACATTATCCACCCTGCGCCATCTATTGTCTTTCCTTGTCTGCACTTCACGCATGGCCATTTTTATGTCCTCTAGCTCCCTTTTGATGCTGTCAAGAGTGGTCGAGAGCTCAACCTGCTCTGTGTCCCTGAAATTCAAGGGAGAAGGCCGGTGGGAGAGAGGGAAAGAGGAAGAAGAGTCCAGGTGAGGGGATGAGGGTGAAANGAAACTGCGGGGGCGGGACAAGTGGGGGGGAGGGGGGGGGTGGAAGAAAGGGATGGCGAGGGGGGAGGTGGCACATAGGCAATTGAATTACCCATTAGATCAAAGCATTCGATTCTACAACTGAAGGGGTTTGAGAGGGGAGAGAGGCCAGTTTCAGGATCCACTTTCGATTTTGATGGAGAAGGGAGGACTAAGCGGGTGAGGGGAGGGGGAAAGACTTCTCCCGGTAGTTGGGCATCCATGGGAACCAGAGGAGGGGGAGAGGCTGAAGTGCAGTGGAGGGAGAAGGTTGGAGAAGGGTTCTGGGCCGCATGCGACTGAACTGAAGGAGGAGGTTCCCTACCCCGGGCCCGATACCAGGCTGCACCACGCCTTGATCTACCCTTGAGCCATCGCATGAAGGGAGGGTCTATGCGCACCAGAAGCCACCAGGAGGAAGGGTAAGCACCAGAAAACTCAAAAAATTTCAAGAAAGAAACACACTAGGTCTGAAGATCAGAGCTGTGAATGAAATGAGCTCCAGGGAGGTCGCTTCGAAAGAAAAGAGCATGAGAAAACGCTGCATTCTGGCGCGGAGGTGATCGATATGTCTTGTCGTGCAGCGCCATGAAGACTCGCATGAGGGATGTAAGGTGATGAAGCATGTAAGCTGCTGGGTGCACGTGTGAGAGGTAAGGTGATGGCAGAGAAGTTGCCCACCAGTAAATGCCAAAGTGACGAGACATGAGACTGCCACCCGTGGACATGTGGCCTGACCGAATGGCCCTATGCTGAGAGGATGAACGTGACATGAGATTGCCACCTGTGGCCATGTGGCCTGGCCGGGTGGCTCTATGTTGTGCTGCGTCCTTCATGTTCGATTAGGCACCCCATCTGGGGGATTTACTATTGTACATCACCAACTTTGTGATATCTCAATTAATGCTTAGTAATTCAAAGGTTAACATAAACATATGCTAATACAATACAACATAAATTTGTTGTAATAAACAATAAATATGACAATAAAAATATATCAAAACCACATCTTATGCTTGTACTATTTAATGTATTTTTAGTATGGTGGTTGTAGATAGTTGTTAACTTTTCATATTCAACATAATTAGAAAATGAAGAAAAAAAAAACATAATTGGTCATTATAGATACCCATAATAAAATGACACATCCACAATATAAATGCCAAAACAAAGCATTTAGAAATCAGTCTTCATTTCCATCACCCTGATTATCTTCCTCGATTGGCATTGTATTATTGTTGCTCTCAAAAATATGTTTATATCTCATATCATGTCTCAATGCAAACCACCAATCCCCATCCAACACATCTAGGTAAAAAACACACTTGGTTGCAATGTTTTGGGAAAACATAAGGCTCCTTAGTTTCAACCCACATTTTTTAGAGTTAATACATATTAACCCACTATCACGATCTTTCTTTACATTTCTTCGGTTGAAGGTATCCCACCACTTGCAACAAAAAATAACACAATGAAATGATGATAAGTTCACTTGCATGATCTCTTGTATATTTCCAATGTAACCTAACTTTCCCTCTATTAAGTTTTGATCACGATGGCTAACACAACTAGATTGGTCAATCTTGACCTCCACTCCACAATATTGTGTGATGTGTCCATCATTAGCATACTCAGTGTGCAAATGATGTCCATATGCCCACATAGATGGGAGCAAATGCACCTGTAAAAGTGTGAACAAAGGATGGTGTCATATGTCGAATAACCGAAGCATTAATAAAAACATAATACATGTTACAATTCAAATGTGCAATATTATAAATAGAACATGGTACTTAGAGAGGTTATTACAGAGTTGCTGCACCTGATCTCTATTTTTAGTGCATCCAGATCTTCTCCACGTGGGTTACGACCATACACCACATATTTATCTTGTATCTAGTCAGCCACCCAACTGTTGGGACATATTTTTGGCATAATTTCTTTTAAATGATCAAGATAAGGCATGCTTCTACCATTCAACCGTCTGAATGTTTTCCTATCACTGTCCCATTTCCTTCTTTTCTCTTCATACAACATGACCCGTGGTTGTGTTTCCTCCGCGTTGTAAAGAACAAATTTATTGATGGCATCGATTTCTGAATTCACTAATGTATACAAAAATTCAAAATGAATATCATGAGATCAAATATATTTTATCAACTTAAATAATGAATTTATTGATGGCATCAATTTCTAAATTCGTTGATGTATACAAGAATTATAAACAAACAACATGGGATCGAATATATAATATCAACTTCAAGGTAAACAATTTCTCTGTACTAAATTAACAAAATATAACCGACTTACTCTTTATCAAGTGCCTTTTTCCATTCGTTTGGAGTAGCTCCCTTTATCTTTTCTCCTCATATTGATGGTTGTCCCAAATGACTGCCCCTGTTGTGTCGTTAATTTGGTTGATGTACTCACTAGCATAATAGAACGACTCGTATACTATGTACCCCTTTGCCATAGAGCCCTCTAGTTTTTCCCTTTGTCAAACAATCCCCATCAATTTTTCATGTACCTCTCTAAGAAGAACATCCAACGACACGAAAGCACCCCATATAATTCAACCTCATTAGGTAGGTGAATTAGAATATAGACTTGCAAGTCCATAAAATTGATGGGCAGTTCCTTCTCAAACATACACACAATCTTAGCTATGTCTTGATGCCATCGTGGAATGCTAGCCATATGAATCTCCTTGGATGTGATTTAATGTACAAATGCAGATAATTTCGATATGGCACATCATAGGTCCCAGAGGAAGTCATGGTTCACACAATCATGCATGAGCAAAGGATAATGACATTACAAAATAGACACACACATCATTAATTGCCATAAAACTATGAGTGCATAACATATTTTTACCGACAATATAGAAGAATAATCATGTATTCAACATACATGCCCTTAGAAGGTTCAAATGGTCATGTGATTTCAACCCCGACAAATTCCCTTCTATAGTGAAACAACATTGTAGAGTTGAACCATATAAATAAGGTTCCTTCACACCCAATATAACATCCTTCGCCATAAAAGGTTCATCTTTCTTCAAAATCCATGGGACACCACCTTCTTTAAAATACCAAGAGGGACCAGCCTCTCCTCTAGTTTCTTTTCTTGGCTAATGTCTCCTTTTAGTATTTGAAACAATAATATCTCTCATAACAACCAATGTGTTGCTTTTATTCGATGATACGTGCCTCCAAAAATAAGATGAAACATTTTTGAATATATGTATGGGATCTAGTAAGTGTCCAATCTTAAGATGCTCCCAATATGGAAGCTCATAAAATACAAATTTCCTTTTCATCTTAATGGGAATTTTCTCAACATAGGTGTCAAAAAATTCAGGATCATCAAACATAGGTTCTCCATTTAAATCAAACAATTCTACCATTTCCTTCTCCTTCTCTGCGTCATATTCCCTAATACAATTTGCATGTGTCATTATTTCAAGTCTTTGGGTTCTCTCTGATTTACTATTGAAAATAAATGCAACTCTTCGATAAGGGTGATATTTCAAGAGGAATACCCTCGAACAATCGTACACCAACTTTCATAGGTGGTTGGACCACCTAGCCTTCATAGAAGGTCCGCAACATTAACATCCATGAAACCCTATTGTTACAAGGCCTGCGATGTTATCATATACAAAGCATGCTAGTGTCAAAAATATAGTTGCACCAGATGAAGTATGCCAAATAACATTACATATATAAACAAATCAATCACCATGCTTACTGGATAAAACTCCTAGTCCTGGATAATTGTTCATGGTGTACTCACATATTCCATACAACGTAACATGCCTCTCCATTGGGATGGGTCTTGATACAACATATACATGTATCCCTTCCCATAATTGCTTAAATTCATCGATCAATAGTTGGAGGTAGACATCCATTCTCTTCACTTGTCTTCTACTTGGGACTATAATATCCAACATAAGATGTTCATTCTTCAGGGACAACCATGGGGGGATATTGTTATTGATCACTACCACTCACCAAACTGAATAATCAGTGTTTTGGAGGGAATACAAGTTCACTCCTTCCATGGATATGTTCAATTGTAGGCTCTGTACTTCATCCTTGAATTTATTGGTCCATGTATCCTCTATATGCTTCATGGCTATTGGATCTCCTATGATTCACATAAATCCTAGCTCACTTCTATATAAGGCATGTCACCCCTTCAACATGGCTAATTGTTTGCAACGAAAGAGCCTTTGAATCCTTGAAATTATAGGCATGTGCCTCAATATATTATGAGGAGGACCATGTGCCTTACCCTTTTTTATTTTATTTATGGTACATGTCGTGCCCACATTCTAGACATATATCTTTGTCTGCATGTTCACTTCTATATAGAATATAATCATTCGGACATGTGTGGTATGATATGTACTCAACATTCAACATTTTTAACATTTTCTTTGCCTCTGCACAACTATTGGGCAAGGCATTATCACTCAGAAGTACCTTATGATTGAGTAACTTGCAATTAGTAGGAAATATAAATGTACACTGTCATTAAGCATGAATAAAATCAACCCTTTTGTTCCTTCATTATGTGATAAGATTCCTTAAAAAATTAGAGGACTTAATGGTTAGTTACTTCAAAAGTGCCGAGAAATATGTGTCTAACATAACATACATTACTTTCAAGTTGTACAATAACATTGTTGTCCCTAGTTGGGTAGACCTTGACCCCTGTACTCAACCAAAGAGAGGGGTGGTGGAAGCAGATTTCAGGCTTTCGAAGAAGGTATCTTCAACATCAATGTCATCCCCAAGTTCATTTTGCTGGAATGCATCTAACAACATTCCCTCCATGGCTTGGGTATCTCACAAGAAATCATCCATACTAACCTCTATATCGTTTCCTTCATCCCCAACATGTGAAGAACTAATGTTACTGTAGAGGTTTGAATTGGTGACTCAGGACGTAGTGGGAATTGAATAGGTGGTTGTTTCAACCATTATCAATATGCTTCATCTCCGAGCTGTTCTCATTTTGAAGCAAGCTCGTGACTTGACATTGTAGTGGGGTGCAACAGTAGATGCTGGATAGGTTGCTCAACATCAAAATCTTGATTGTAAACATATTGAACATTACATTGATAATATTAGTAACACAATGCATTTAATATGTTCAAACATTATACCAAACACTTATTAGACGTATGGACATTTTTTTCCCAATAATAAACATGCAACCAACCACTTTATAAAACAAATGTCAAATTAAGCAATACATTTACAATAGTTCCTTTGAAAATTCAAAAATACAATTACTCAATCATGTTTTTCCTACGCCCTACGAGGTTGTCTACATAAAATAGATCCAATTCACTGTGTAATATCATTGACCCAGGATGGTTACTGGAAGATGGCATGTTACGATTGGTAGGGTAAAGTAGTTGTCCATTAACCTCAAACATTTTCTTCTAGAGTCTTTCTCCTGATAAGAGCTTTCAAAATTTTGGGACTACTGGAATATCTTGAACATTTGAACTTGATCCTACAAAATTCAATCAACAATTATTCAACTGCACTTGCATGCATAACATAAATTCAATGAGATAAATGAATTATAAATAAAATCTAGACGTACTGCAATCGACGTGAGAGAACTTGAAGGACTTCTAACAATATGGAATGAGTTGGAATCTGAAGAATTGACCATTTGATATTATAATTCCCTTTTTCCTTCACTTGAGCCCAAACTGTCATCTAGAGAATCCAACTTCAAACAAAATTTCGAATCAGTTTTATAAATTAACGGTGTGCTTAATCATATAAAGGCACACTAATGCATATGGATAAACAAAATGCAACGATGCATTTAATTGAGTGAAGCACCGAAGCTTGACCTCTATTATTGCCTCTGCAAAGAAAAACCTTCACAAAATTTAAATGCGGATGTTTGCATTAAACTGTTTTACGATGTGTTTCTAACTGTATAGCGCACAGACTAAAGCAAGTTAGAGAAATAACGCACACTTACTATTAATGCATTGAAATTTATTACAAAAAATAAATCGGTGCGTTATGCATACACACTGCATCGGTGCGCTACTCATTGTATAGAGCACCACAAATGGAGGTTTAAAAAATAAGACAATGTGCACGTTTATCATCAATGCATCGACATATACAACGAAAAAATGGGTGGGAATTTTAGTTTTTGTGTTTATAAATGAAAACCCTATTCATTCTTTTATTTTTTTTCCAAAATTTGAAAGGGAGATTTGTGCAACAGAGATTTATCAACAAAGACTTTAGTGTGGGTGGATTTTTTTTGAAGAGCCAAATTCGAAAGGGATTACTATAGATCGCATAGAAATTTGTAGAGGAAAAATTTCAGGTATATTACTTCATTCTATTAATCATTCACCTATTTGATTTGAACAATTTTTAGTGCATTCCCAAACAAAAAAGGGTTTTATAGTTACCTTCAGTATTGAAATCCCTAATTCACTCACTGTTTTTTTTCTTTCTCTTTCTATATTTCACAAGGATAATTTTTTTTCAGCAAATTTTTTTATAGGGTTTGTTTATTTTTATATGGGTGTTTCCTATCTGTTGTAATTAAACCACTCATTGCATTGGATCCCAAACCATCCCGTCGTTGTCATTTTTTTAAAATGGCCTTTGCGGTTAACAATGCGCTTTGTACACAAGAAGAGGATCGATGTGTATTTTTGTGTCAACAACACCACTTAATTTAGATTAGAAATAATATGAAAAAAAACCTTTTCACAGTTGGTGGTGTGTATTGTACATGGATAATCATCGTGGCACATTTTCTTATAAAGAGCAACGTTGAGTTTAAAATGGAAATAATGTTTTTTATATGGAAACCACCATGTCTTAAATTTGCATAGGTCGACGGTGCGTAATAAACAATATTTAGAAAGCCATGCTTTTCTTAATTCATCAAGCATTGACTGGATGCAAAAAATTGTAAAACGTTTTCAATTTTGCAATGACATTGTTATAATGTACCAATGCGTATATATATATGGTTGGTGCACTGGTGTGTATAAATATGGTTGACGCCTCGATGCATATTAAGTTACTATATGCACCGATATCTTATTATGTAAAAAAATATGTAATTTTTATATATGATGATTCCTAGTTTTGTTTTAAGGGATATTTTGAAAATTTCAAGGGACAAACAAGGGGAAATCCAAGACATGTCGGTAGGGATGTCCAAAAAAGTGTAAAAGTAGATGGTAAAATGAACATAATTTCATCACAAGAGGAGCCATCCCAACTACAATGCGGATTGCAGGTATTTAATCATTTATTTATTCTTTAATATGTATGTCAAATTTAATTATCACGTGAAATACTAATTTTCAATTGTTTTATTGCAAAAAAAATAAAAATAAAACCCATTCAACACATAAGACATGATGACGATGAATGTTGTAGGGGATAGTTGGCCCCGAATACTAGACCCGTCAGTCGACTAGCCAAGTTGACTTTAGTAGTCAGTTAGTAAGTCGTTCGAACAATCAATTAGAGTTGACCAACTAGACAGTTAAGGAATGTAACCAACTTGTAACTGTATATCACATATATATATATACACTATCATGTAATGGAAATACAAAAGAGGTTGTTATGGACTGATATATAATAAAAACTATTGATGGTTCTTTGTGTATGTTCTTCTATATGTCTGTGTGCTCTTGTATATAATGTTGTAGTGTGTAATACTCTGTGTAAGGATCTACTGGCAACCTTCTCCTACTTCCCCTTAGACTACAACATTAGTTCTGAACTCGGACATGCACAACAAAACACACATAGATTCTAACTTTGGAAGACATACGTGAATGGTGGGAGTGTAAGATTATCATTTACATAAAAAATATGAAGAAGAAATCGATTGACACTCGCTAAAGCACGTGCTCAATTCTTCTCAGAAGCTCATGAAATATTTCTGGAAGCCATTACAAAATAAATATTCACATATCTCAATTAACCTAATGTGCAGACCCACTTCCGATGAGCAGTTGATGCACAAGATCATAAACAAAGGAAGAACAAACTTAAACGAGTGGGTTGAGAGAATTTTCGAAGAGTACATAGAAGATCAAGTAGTTGAAGATAGAGAGTCAATTCAGACCATCAAGAACAAATTCTATAAGAATTGCATGACATATTCCTTTGCACCATCCCTTCCCTGCTGCATAAATTCTTCTTAGACAAAGGAGTCAGTGACATTGTCGATTACCAACCCCCCTTGAAATATCTCCGTTCAAACTCCAACTGGTGAAAGAGACAAGAAGAGTGGGAAGCGTTCTTGGAAGCTAATAGTAAAGATACTAGAGAAGCTAGGGAGTACTTTTTAAATAAATGAACATACAAAAAATGACAATGGACACCATCGACCACGAATAAGTCAGGTCAGTGCCAGGGGGCTAGATGTTCCGTGTGTTGAGATAAGTCAAAGTCGAAGACAAAAGTTGAATCAAAGTTGAACCACACCGAAGTCGAAAATGCTAGAAGTCGAGAGAAAGATAAATAATTCAAATGAGAAATCTGCACATCGAATGTAGATTCATAAAACAACAAAAAATATTCAAAAAATAGAGTGGGATAAAAGGAAAAAGAAGCGAGAAGAGTTTTGAAATGAGAGGGATCTTCAAAAATCTCATAGAAAACCTACCCAGGTGTGATAGATCGCTGGAGAAACCCTTGAGAGTGCCCCAACGACTTTTGGGAGGAGTGGAAGCTTGCAATTAAGTATGGCAGCCGATGACGCCCAACAAGCCAATGATCAAGTCGATATAGAGACCGACGATTCGGGACCCACAATTTGACTTTATCCTATAAGAAGTCCTAGCCCACATAGTATAGACTTCCTCCGACAAAAGCTTCACATAGATATAAATTCATAGTGGGTGTGGTATCAAATTGATAACAATGGTCAAATGAGAGATACAATGCTACCACAGGAAAATGGTGAAAATAGACCAGAAGATATACTTCTTCGTGTAAATGATCTCACAGGCACCGCCCCCCTGCCGAATCTACTTTTAGAAGATTCTAATTCAATAGATAGTGAAAATGAACCATCACAACCCTCCAGAGGATGATTTGTCGAATATTTAGACAAAGCTTGTCAATGTTACGAGGAAAATCACTCTGTGGCATGGGGTAAACCACAACAGACGAAAATGACTGTAGAAATAAACTTTGATCTCAAGTATGCTATATAAACAAATATGATAACAAGACAAGATAAAGGGCCTACCTCGTCTAGACGTTCGATGGAGTCCACCATTGAGCACTTGACTCAAAGCAATATACCTACAACTTGTCCTCAAAAACCAAGATACACAAGCATATGGTGATAATATATAAAGTTAGCACATATAATAGCATAATCCATCAATATTCATAACAAATACGCCCATGGAATAACAATTCAAATATTTTCAAGACATTATTTAGATGAGAAAAAAGTATTTCTATTAAAATGTAATCAACATAAGTGTTTGAATGAGAAACTTCCATGTCGACACGTTCAAAACCGAGAAACTAAGTCCCTTCCAGTTGGGCATCCACCACTTCAATCCTCCACCAAAGGCAAGCTCATATAAGAGAGATAATGAGGTTCTTCATCAAATAGGGAATAGCTTGGGGGGTGAACAATGTGTTCAGACTTAAAAGGACAAAGGGATGCAGGCTCAATATGAAGTGAATAATTTATCCAGAGTAACTTTTCTCTCAAAGTTGAATTCTTCTCCCCTCTCCACAACTTGGATATGGTTCATTTATAGCCTTCAAATGGAACTGAAGGGCCGAGTTGGAACGTTTCTAGTATATGGAAGGTGAGGGATCA
>JASDQU010818355.1:0-16778 GCA_032191745.1 Picea mariana | reverse complement strand
TCCATAGTGATTGGTCCCAAAGTGCGAAGCCATTCTACACCCAATACAATATCACAACCACCCATGGCAATAGAAAACATGTGGGTTTTCAAATAATAATCATCCATTTGGAGTTTGACATTTTCACAACAACCCCCACACTTCATAGTACCCCCATTAGCAATGAGAATATGGAAATTAGAAACAGGGCAGACAACGCAAAGGAGCTCATCAACAAGCCTTCGATGAACAAAATTATGGGTGCTACCACTATCGATCAATACCACAATCAGTCCATGTTTGAAGTAGCCCTTGAGATTCAATTTCTGCGGAGCTAAGATACCTGATAGTGCATGAAGTGAAATGAACGGTTCCAGTGAGACCGTATGATTGACAACTGGATCTTCATCATGATTAATAGATGGAGCCTCCTCTGGATCTGGATCTTCATATGATGGGATGTTTTCATAGAAAGAGGAAGCTTATGCATCAATCTGGAAGAATTTTTGTTCTTGACATTTATGCCCTAGTGCATACTTTTCATCACAATAGTAGCAAAGTCCCTGCTTGCACCTTTCCACCATTTCGAATGGAGAGACCTTTTGGACCTTCAAGGTTTGTGTTGGAGCCAAGGTGGCCCCTGGGTGAGGATGATTGGTAAATGGAGCCCTCAAGGATGGTTCCCGAAGGATGGTCTCTGCTTCTCTGGCTAATTTACATGCCTGAAACCAGATAGTAGGATGATGCATACTCACATGAGCCTTGATGGCATCCTTTAAGCCACTGATAAAACATTCAAGGTAAAATTCATTAGATAAGCCCTCAGTTCTGATAGCCAACTATTCAAATGCTATGATGAAGTCAGATACCGATCTAGTTTGGATTAGCTTGGTGAGCTTGCCCACAAAATGATATTCACAATCAAAATGGACAAAAAATGCTTTGGTGAACATGCTCCAAGTGGGGAATCTAGGATAACACTTCTTATGCCAATGCCACCATTGCCACTGTTATTGATCTAGGTATAGAACCCCAACATGGTGTTTGGTCTCATTATCCTGAATATCATGGAGGACAAAGTATTGTTCCATTTGAGATACCCACCCAACTGGGTTAGAACCGTCAAATTTATGCATGTCAATTTTGGGCACCTTATTCTAAGAGTGTGTAGACCCAAAGGGGAGTGGGACAACTGAGTATGGTCATGCTGGGAAGACTGTGGGTCAACTAGAATGTACTCAACATGCTTACCTTTGAGGTTTTGCAACAACTCTTCTAGTTGTTGGGAGAGTGATTGATGGGATGCATTGATGGATTTACGCTCTTCATCTATGGCTGTTGTCCCAGACTCTAGGTCGATAGGGCTCTGGGAGCGGGTAGTAGGCATGGTGTAGGATTGGGTAGCCGGTGAGGGATCGGGAGGAAAATATGGGTCACAAAATTTGATAGGTATGAGGGTGATCAGTGCAAAAATATGAATCCAATGGGATAGGTTTCAAATAAGGGTGTCACGGAAAGGGGTGGGACCACTGAAAAAAAAAGGATAAAAAGTGAAGGGTACCACTGTGATCAAAATGAAGAGAGGAATGAAATGGGCTAGGTTACAAATAAGGGTGTTGACAAGCCCCAATTTGTTTTTACTCCTGCGGAGTTATACTCTAAGCTGAAGAATACTGCAGTGCTGCAATGGCCAAATTCTTAATAGGAAGAAATGTGTAGGAATTTCACAACCGAAATACAGTAGACATAGTTGCACACCAATAGATATAGTTTTTTTTTTTGGTCCCAAGGGTTAGGGGATTCAAGGGTTCTACAAACAAGGATTTTCTCTATGCTATAGCTCTCTAATATACGTGCGGGGTCCAACAGTAGTACTCGGCCCAATATCTCAGGGAACCAACTAAGGAAGCTAGACTGTACCCTTAGTCGTACAACTCGACTACCCAGGTACGAGAGAATATCTTCTCGAGTGTTGTTCTCGGTGACACTATAACAATCAAACGACCGATCAATTTATCTATGGAGGGCTTCGGGATGCCTAGGTCGATCCGTATACATGTGTTGTTTGATGCACTACCACTCGAAGGGGTAGCAATATGGGTTACACGGGTGGCCAATAGATGTGCACTTAAAAACCACTTGTATTTCCTACATGTATGACTCCCCGATCGTGGATTTATGTGCGTAATGATAGATATCTGTAGCTTAAAGACGCTAGAGTATGTCTCTACCCTGAAAAAAAAAATTACTCCACAAGTCATGCCCTGGAAAGAGCTTTGATACCACTTGCAATATTCCCGATATAATATAATATGTAGAACATAAATATTGAGCAAGTAATAGTGGAACAACAATGATATATCCAGAACAATATCAGAATAATACCAGAATAACACCAGAAAGAGCACCTTTATTAATGATAGCAATGTTCACTTGCCTCTTCAAGGAGACAACCTCTAATAGAGAAAAGCTCTATTACAATAATATCCAAGAAAAAATTCACCCATGCCTCCTACACTTATTTATACTAATTCTACCTTCTAAGGAAACTTCTAGGGGAAGATCTTTCTAGAAGCGAAAGCTTCTATTAGGTCTTCTTACATTGACTTATTCTCATTTATTTATTAGGCCTTATTAAGTAATGTCAGCCTTTATTACATAGAAAACATATCATGCTAACTAATGACCCATGGAGAGGGGTTAGGATTAGATCCTAACAACATCCATGCCTTGCTAGTGTACAACCCGCAGATGCCCTAAACAAATGTGAAAAATAAAATAATTCCACATTTTCGGGCATGGTTTTCGGTTGGGCTAATTTCCTAACCTTCCTTAGCCTGTACCAAAGAGAATTCAACCTCCTTAACTTCTTAAGAACGGTATAAAGGCACATTTGGGGGCATGGATGAGTAGGACAACTTAGGTGCAAAGTTATGCTGAAGAAATTGTAAGTCTCCCTATTCCCCTTCATCCTCTGAGTAACATCTCTGTAACCTGGAACCCTTGTTCCAACTTTCCTTCCTTTTCATTATATGACCATAAGGTGTGTTCCTATACTTATTGGGTCATCCAAGGAAGGGAAATCTTGCTGAGTGATGCTTGAAGGAGCTTTTGGATGAACCTGGGCGGTTGGCTTCGAGGCAGTGCCGAAGGTTGGAGTTAGGTCGTAACCACTTCTTTTACCATTGCTAATAAAATGTTCTCTTTTCCTCATACTTGTGTAGTACTGATTATGTATGTCTAATCATTCTCCATATTTGAATCTATCTATCAGTTACTTGTATGATGTTATGATATAACTACCATGTCGCAATACTTTCTTGATCTTTGTTTGTAGGTCAAATCAAGTAGGAGTCAAGAGCAATACCAGGGTCGAGAGCGAGGAACGACACCAGACGTAAGGATACAAGGTGTGAAACTTTCTTCCATCTCTAAAAAAGTAGTTATTTCATTACAAGTCTTGTGTGCGGGTTAGGGTTATTTCTTTCACTTGGTCAGTCTCTGCTGTGACATGACCCAAAGTCACGAGGGAAAAATCCCATAACAAATATGTGCAGAGATATGTCTGTCCAGACATTCATTCCTCTTCGGAGTTCCAAGTTCTTGGTGGTTAGTTGTGGATACATTGATTTGATAGAGAGGAGTTTAGGTGTCTGTGTCTTATTATCGCAACATTGTCACACCATAGATCTGATGGAAAACACATTAGTTGATCTTTGTTTCATTATGTAGATAGTTTAGACCAGAGGGCTTGATTGATTACGTGGTCGAAGATTTTTTCAAGACAATTTTTTTTTGTATTAGATCACTGTCGCGTCATTTTAAATGGGATGAGATTCTTACCAGTTGCGTTGAAGTTATTTACACTATTTTTTAAGAGGGTTTATGCCACTCGGCCAGTAATACCCCACTTTCTTGCTAGGCCTATGCTTGATGCGCATGTGGGGGCAGTTGTTGCCCAAGAAGGGCCAACTCGAGTTTGACAATCCTATCCTTGATATTGTAAAATACCCGTATGCAAGGATGGATTGGAGAGGATGTCCAAACATCTGATTTACAACAGTCAACCCACCAGATGAGAGAGGTAATGTTATCGTTATGTTTTGATAAATCTAGTTGCGTGTCTTATTTAATGCACATGTAATTTATTGTAACATTTTTTTCCAATTATCTTATTATTATTATCTATTGTTTTGTATATATTGATACATATGTTGGGGATGAGCCTCCCCAATAGGATGAGGAGATGGAGAAGGCAAAGGACCAACCTGTAGTACAGAGACCCTGCATGCCACGTAGGCCAGATTCAAGGGTCCAGATAATGGTAGTGGATCAACTATGCAGTTTCATGATTAGTCACTGAGTGGTACTCACACCGGTTAGAGACACATTACATGTACAATGTCTCTCTACGTTATGGAAAAGTTTGCCTCATGATATGACATTGTTGATGTGTCATATTTTAATTATCATCAACCTCATCGAGAGGTTAAGGGGTCCTGCTCATGATCCTACTCCATCTGTCTCATCAACAGACCCATCCACATCCTCTACTCCACCACATGGTCCTCCTCCTCCTCCTGCTTCTCCTCCACATGAGTTGACTACACCATCCACCGATCCTCCTTCTTCCCCTCCACATGTGTTTGAGCTTGCATCCACATATGATCCTCCTCCTCCTCTCCCTACAAATGTTTTTTCTCCATCCACGCCCGATCCTCCTTCTCCTCCTCCACTTGTGTCACCATTCATTAATCCTTGTCCTTCTCCTCCACATGTGTCATCATCCATCAATGCTCCTCCTCTACATGTGTTAGAAGCTTTTGATGCTTTGGACACTATGTTCACATTGGGTATTGCTGCACATGTTGTTGATATTGATAGAGAGACATTTTATTCTGCACTTATGTTGACATTTCTTTTTGACATTATTATTGATATATCCTCTACCTCTAGTAGTAGAGACACTGATGCATCTGGATTTGGTGGTGGACCTAGCTAGTAGTGGTACTGATTGACATGTATATTGATTGTTTTATATTTGACTTGAGATGTATATATGACATGTTTATTGCAGATTTTGTTGAGATGTATGTTGAACATGTATATTCATATGTATATTGCTCATGTATGTTATGTTTTTTTTATATAATGTTGTGGTTTTTGTTTGATTTATAAAATGTATTATGAGTATGCTAATGATTAACATTGCTAATAATTTCTCAGTTTTTAAGTTAAATTTGAGATGTATCACTCATTTAAATTTATAGTTGCCATATAATGTTTAACTTTACTTCTATGAAATCGTTTAATTTGGATTGTGATTGCAAAAAGTTATAACCATTAGTGCCATATAATGTTTAACTCTTCTTCAAGGTGAAATGTTTGTTGTCCAACAAGATACAATATGTTGATTAACACATGTTTAGAAACAAAAATACTTAAATATGACGAGTGAAATGATTGTGATTTGAATAGTTATGTCTTTTTCATATATTGTAATAATAACATTATAATATAATTATTCACTAATATTAATGATGATGTAATAATAATGTTATTTGTTAAATTTTTATTATTCAAAGATTACAAGACAAAATTATAATATAATTGTCTACTAAAAGCAAAATTATCATATTTTATTAATACTTATTTTTTCCAAAGATTTTATTAATTTGTATTATCCAAGTATTATAATATATGAAATTTATTCAATTAAATTTAAAATACTAAATATAAATAATAATAATAATACATTTTAATTGTCTATACACTTTTGATGAATGGTTTCACAATTTTTTACTTTAATACTAACTTTATGAATCTTCTATTAAAAAATAACATCACCAAACATTTTATAATTGTATTTTAAGAATTAGTGAAATCGACAAAGGTTTCTATACTTTTAGATAAGTATGGATCATTAAAAATTTCCTTAAAAATGTTCTTTTAGAATTTCCATGTCCTTCCTATATTTTCACTTATTTCAAGGAGAATGTAAAAATAATGATTAATATAAGTTTATATGATTATAAAACTAAAGGATGGAGTGGAATAGGTGAAGGCCGTGATAGTTGCAGTAGTTAAGGTTGGGAATGCCAACACCAAAAGCATGATTCCAAAACTCATAGATGTTGCACGAAGTTATTTTGTTGGAATTGTCCTTAGAAGTTTCATAAAAGTAAGTGTGTGTGTGTGTGTATATTTTTTTTTTCTTCAAACAATACAAATTTTGAGGTTTGACTTTTTAATATCTTCATTTTTTTGTTAAATAAAATATATTTTAAAATAAATCTTTACTATTTTTTATTTTTTTTTGTAATTTAGGTTGTGTATTAAATCCTGATAAAAAATATAGATGCCTGAGGGTTATCTGACTACCTGGCATTAGTGCTCAGTTGGGAAACCACTTCTGCTAGGTGTCCAAAGTCAAAAGAGGGGTAACGATGCCCAGTTGGGAAACCACCATTGCCTCATGTCTAGTTTGTAAGATGAATTTTGTTTTCGTGGTCACTCAGGGCCAGATGTCAAATGCAGGAAGGCATACATTCTACTGTGCCATGCAGGGACAAAATATTGACTAAGAAAAATATAAAACATGGGAAATCATTAGTGACCTAGACCAAGATGCGGTCCGACATAGAGCTATGCTACCTGTGCTTTCCCTTTTTCTCGATCGGCCATGGCTCTTCGCAGGGCTTGCGGAAACGCCATCACATTATCCACCCTGCGCCATCTATTGTCTTTCCTTGTCTGCACTTCACACATGGCCATTTTTATGTCCTCCAGCTCCTTTTTGATGCTGTCAAGAGTGGTTGAGAGCTCAACCCACTCCGTGTCCCTGAAATTCAAGGGAGAAGGCCAGTGGGAGAGAGGGAAAGAGGAAGAAGAGTTCAGGTGAGGGGATGAGGGTGAAACTGCGGGGGCGAGACGAGGAGGGTGGGTGGAAGAAAGGGATGGCGAGGGGGGAGGTGGCACATAGCCAATTGAATTACCCATTAGATCAAAGCATTCGATTCTACAACTGAAGGGGTTTGAGAGGGGGGAGAGGCCAGTTTCAGGATCCAATTTCGATTTTGACGGAGAAGGGATGACTAAGCGGGTGAGGGGAGGGGGAAAGACTTCTCCCAGCGGTTGGGCATCCATGGGAGCCAGAGGAGGGGGAGAGGCCGAAGTGCAGTGGAGGGAAAAGGTTGGAGAAGGGTTCTGGGCCGCATGCGACTGAACTGAAGGAGGAGGTTCCCTACCCTGGGCCCAATACCAGGCTGCACCATGCCTTGATCTACCCTTGAGCCATCGCATGAAGGGAGGGTCTATGCGCACCAGAATCCACCAGGAGGGAGGGTAAGCACTAGAAGACTCAAAAAATTTCAAGAAAGAAACACACCGGGTCTGAAGATCAGAGCTGTGAATGAATTGAGCTCCAGGGAGGTCACTTCGAAAGAAAAGAGCATGAGAAAACGCTGCATTCTGGCGTGGAGGTGATCGATATGTCTTGTTGTGCAGCGCCATGAAGACTCGCATGAGGGATGTAAGGTGATGAAGCATGTAAGCTGCCGGGTGCACGTGTGGGAGGTAAGGTGACGACGGAGAAGTTGCCCACTAGTAAATGCCAAAGTGATGAGACATGAGACTGTCACCCGTGGACATGTGGCCTGACTGAATGGCCCTATGCTGAGAGGATGAACGTGACATGAGATTGCCACCTATGGCCATGTGGCCTGGCCGGGTGGCTTTATGTTGTGCTACGTCCTTCATGTTCGATTAGGCACCCCATCCCGGGGATTTACTATTGTACATCACCAATTTTGTGATATCTCAATTAATGCTTAGTAATTCAAAGGTTAACATAAACATATGCTAATACAGTACAACATAAATTTGTTGTAATAAACAATAAATATGACAATAAAAATATATCAAAACCACATCTTATGCTTGTACTATTTAATGTATTTTCAGTATGGTGGTTGTAGATAGTTATTAACTTTTCATATCCAACATAATTACAAAATGAAGAAAAAAAAAACATAATTGGTCATTATAGATACCCATAATAAAATGACACATCCACAATATAAATGCCAAAACAAAGCATTTAGAAATCAGTCTTCATTTCCATCACCCTGATTATCTTCCTCGATTGGCATTGTATTATTGTTGCTCTCAAAAAGATGTTTATATATCATATCATGTCTCAATGCGAACCACCAATCCCCATCCAACACATCTAGGTAAAAAAAACACTTGGTTGCAATGTTTTGGGAAAACATAAGGCTTCTTAGTTTCAACCCACATTTTTTAGAGTTAATACATATTAACCCATTATCACGATCTTTCTTTACATTTCTTCGGTTGAAGGTATCCCACCACTTGCAACAAAAAATAACACAATGAAATGATGATAAGTTCACTTGCATGATCTCTTGTATCTTTCCAATGTAACCTAACTTCCCCTCTATTAAGTTTTGATCATGATGGCTAACACAAATAGATTGGTCAATCTTGACCTCCACTCCACAATCTTGTGTGATGTGTCCATCATTAGCATACTTAGTGTGAAAATGATGTCCATATTCCCACATAGATGGGAGCAAATGCACCTGTAAAAGTGTGAACAAAGGATGGTGTCATATGTCTAATAACCGAAGCATTAATAAAAACATAATACATGTTACAATTCAAATGTGCAATATTATAAATAGAACATGGTACTTAGAGAGGTTATTACAGAGTTGCTACACCCGATCTCTATTTTTAGTGCATCCAGATCTTCTCCACATGGGTTACGACCATACATCACATATTTATCTTGTATCTAGTCAGCCACCCAACTGTTGGGACATATTTTTGGCATAATTTCTTTTAAATGATCAGGATAAGGCATGATTCTACCATTCAACTGTCTGAATGTTTTCCTATCACTGTCCCATTTCCTTCTTTCCTCTTCATACAACATGACCCGTGGTTGTGTTTCCTTCGCGTTGTAAAGAACAAATTTATTGATGGCATCGATTTCTGAATTCACTAATGTATACACAAATTCAAAATGAATATCATGAGATCAAATATATTTTATCAAATTAAATAATGAATTTATTGATGGCATCAATTTCTAAATTCGTTGATGTATACAAGAATTATAAACAAACAACATGGGATCGAATATATAATATCAACTTCAAGGTAAACAATTTCTCTGTACTAAATTAACAAAATATAACCGACTTACTCTTTATCAAGTGCCTTTTTCCATTCGTTTGGAGTAGCTCCCTTTATCTTTTCTCCTCATATTGATGGTTGTCCCAAATGACTGCCCCTGTTGTGTCGTTAATTTGGTTGATGTACTCACTAGCATAATAGAACGACTCGTATACTATGTACCCCTTTGCCATAGAGCCCTCTAGTTTTTCCCTTTGTCAAACAATCCCCATCAATTTTTCATGTACCTCTCTAAGAAGAACATCCAACGACATGAGAGCACCCCATATAATTCAACCTCATTAGGTAGGTGAATTAGAATATAGACTTGCAAGTCCATAAAACTGATGGACAGTTCCTTCTCAAACATACACACAATCTTAGCTATGTCTTGATGCCATCGTGGAATGCTAGCCATATGAATCTCCTTGGATGTGATCCAACGTACAAATGAAGATAATTTCGATATGGCACATCACAGGTCCCGGAGGAAGTTATGGTTCACAAAACCATGCACGAGCAAAGGATAATGACATTACAAAATAGACACACACATCATTAATTGCCATAAAACTATGAGTGCATAACATATTTTTACCGACAATATAGAAGAATAATCATGTATTCAACATACATACCCTTAGAAGGTTCAAATGGTCATGTGATTTCAACCCTGACAAATTCCCTTCTATAGTGAAACAACATCGTAGAGTTGACCCATATAAATAAGGTTCCTTCACACCCAATATAACATCCTTCGCCATAAAAGGTTCATCTTTCTTCAAAATCCATGAGACACCACCTTCTTTAAAATACCAAGAGGGACCAACCTCTCCTCTAGTTTCTTTTCTTGTCTAATGTCTCCTTTTAGTATTTGAAACAATAATATCTCTCATAACAACCAATGTGTTGCTTTTATTCGATGATATGTGCCTCCAAAAATAAGATGAAACATTTTTGAATATATGCATGGGATCTAGTAAGTGTCCAATCTTAAGATGCTCCCAATATGGAAGCTCATAAAATACAAATTTCCTTTTCATCTTAATGGGAATTTTCTCAACATAGGTGTCAAAAAATTCAGGATCATCAAACATAGGTTCTCCATTTAAATCAAACAATTCTAACATTTCCTTCTCCTTCTCTGCGTCATATTCCCTAATACAATTTGCATGTGTCATTATTTCAAGTCTTTGGGTTCTCTCTGATTTACTATTGAAAATAATGCAACTCTTCGATAAGGGTGATATTTCAAGAGGAATACCGTCGAACAATCGTACACCAACTTTCATAGGTGGTTGGACCACCTAGCCTTTATAGAAGGTCTGCAACATTAACATCCATGAAACCCTTTTGTTACAAGGCCTGCGATGTTATCATATACAAAGCATGTTAGTGTCAAAAATATAGTTTCACCAAATGAAGTATGCCAAATAACATTACATATATAAACAAATCAATCACCATGCTTACTGGATAAAACTCCTAGTCCTGGATAATCATTCATGGTGTACTCACATATGCCATACAACGTAACATGCCTCTCCATTGGGATGGGTCTTGATACAACATATACATGTATCCATTCCCATAATTGCTTAAATTCATCGATCATTAGTTGGAGGTAGACATCCATTCTCTTCACTTGTCTTCTACTTGGGACTATAATATCCAACATAAGATGTTCATTCTTCAGGGACAACCATGGGGGGATATTGTTATTGATCACTACCACTCGCCAATCTGAATAATCAGTGTTTTGGAGGGAATACAAGTTCACTCCTTCCATGGATATGCTCAATTGTAGGCTCCATACTTCATCCTTGAATTTATTGGTCCATGTATCCTCTATATGCTTCATGGCTATTGGATCTCCTATGATTCACATAATCCTAGCTCACTTCTATATAAGGCATGTCACCCCTTCAACATGGCTAATTGTTTGCAACGAAAGAGCCTTTGAATCCTTGGAATTATAGGCATGTGCCTTAATATCTTATGAGGAGGAACATGTGCCTTACCCTTTTTTATTTTATTTATGGTACCTATCGTGCCCACATTCTAGACATATATCTTTGTCTGCATATTTGCTTCTATATAGAATATAATCATTCAGACATGTGTGGTATGATATGTACTCAACATTCAACAGTTTTAGCATTTTCTTTGCCTCTGCACAACTATTGGGCAAGACATTATCACTCATAAGTACCTTATGATTGAGTAACTTGCAATCAGTAGGAAATATAAATGTACACTGTCATTAAGCATGAATAAAATCAACCCTTTTGTTCCTTCATTATGTGATAAGATTCCTTAAAAAATTAGGGGACTTAAGGGTTAGTTACTTCAAAAGTGCCGAGAAATATGCGTCTAACATAACATACATTACTTTTAAGTTGTACAATAACATTGTTGTCCCTAGTTGGGTAGACCTTGACCCCTGTACTCAACCAAAGAGAGGGGTGGTGGAAGCAGATTTCAGGCTTTCGAAGAAGGTATCTTCAACATCAATGTTATCCCCTAGTTCATTTTGCTGGAATGCATCTAACAACATTCCCTCCATGGCTTGGGTATCTCACAAGAAATCATCCATACTAACCTCTATATCGTTTCCTTCATCCCCAACATGTGAAGAACTAATGTTACTGTAGAGGTTTGAATTGGTGACTCAGGACGTAGTGGGAATTGAATAGGTGGTTGTTTCAACCATTATCAATATGCTTCATCTCCGAGCTGTTCTCATTTTGAAGCAAGCTCGTGACTTGACATTGTAGTGGGGTGCAACAGTAGATGCTGGATAGGTTGCTCAACATCAAAATCTTGATTGTAAACATATTGAACATTACATTGATAATATTAGTAACACAATGCATTTAATATGTTCAAACATTATACCAAACACTTATTAGACGTATGGACATTTTTTTCCCAATAATAAACATGCAACCAACCACTTTATAAAACAAATGTCAAATTAAGCAATACATTTACAATAGTTCCTTTGAAAATTCAAAAATACAATTACTCAATCATGTTTTTCCTACGCCCTACGAGGTTGTCTACATAAAATAGATCCAATTCACTGTGTAATATCATTGACCCAGGATGGTTACTGGAAGATGGCATGTTACGATTGGTAGGGTAAAGTAGTTGTCCATTAACCTCAAACATTTTCTTCTAGAGTCTTTCTCCTGATAAGAGCTTTCAAAATTTTGGGACTACTGGAATATCTTGAACATTTGAACTTGATCCTACAAAATTCAATCAACAATTATTCAACTGCACTTGCATGCATAACATAAATTCAATGAGATAAATGAATTATAAATAAAATCTAGACGTACTGCAATCGACGTGAGAGAACTTGAAGGACTTCTAACAATATGGAATGAGTTGGAATCTGAAGAATTGACCATTTGATATTATAATTCCCTTTTTCCTTCACTTGAGCCCAAACTGTCATCTAGAGAATCCAACTTCAAACAAAATTTCGAATCAGTTTTATAAATTAACGGTGTGCTTAATCATATAAAGGCACACTAATGCATATGGATAAACAAAATGCAACGATGCATTTAATTGAGTGAAGCACCGAAGCTTGACCTCTATTATTGCCTCTGCAAAGAAAAACCTTCACAAAATTTAAATGCGGATGTTTGCATTAAACTGTTTTACGATGTGTTTCTAACTGTATAGCGCACAGACTAAAGCAAGTTAGAGAAATAACGCACACTTACTATTAATGCATTGAAATTTATTACAAAAAATAAATCGGTGCGTTATGCATACACACTGCATCGGTGCGCTACTCATTGTATAGAGCACCACAAATGGAGGTTTAAAAAATAAGACAATGTGCACGTTTATCATCAATGCATCGACATATACAACGAAAAAATGGGTGGGAATTTTAGTTTTTGTGTTTATAAATGAAAACCCTATTCATTCTTTTATTTTTTTTCCAAAATTTGAAAGGGAGATTTGTGCAACAGAGATTTATCAACAAAGACTTTAGTGTGGGTGGATTTTTTTTGAAGAGCCAAATTCGAAAGGGATTACTATAGATCGCATAGAAATTTGTAGAGGAAAAATTTCAGGTATATTACTTCATTCTATTAATCATTCACCTATTTGATTTGAACAATTTTTAGTGCATTCCCAAACAAAAAAGGGTTTTATAGTTACCTTCAGTATTGAAATCCCTAATTCACTCACTGTTTTTTTTCTTTCTCTTTCTATATTTCACAAGGATAATTTTTTTTCAGCAAATTTTTTTATAGGGTTTGTTTATTTTTATATGGGTGTTTCCTATCTGTTGTAATTAAACCACTCATTGCATTGGATCCCAAACCATCCCGTCGTTGTCATTTTTTTAAAATGGCCTTTGCGGTTAACAATGCGCTTTGTACACAAGAAGAGGATCGATGTGTATTTTTGTGTCAACAACACCACTTAATTTAGATTAGAAATAATATGAAAAAAAACCTTTTCACAGTTGGTGGTGTGTATTGTACATGGATAATCATCGTGGCACATTTTCTTATAAAGAGCAACGTTGAGTTTAAAATGGAAATAATGTTTTTTATATGGAAACCACCATGTCTTAAATTTGCATAGGTCGACGGTGCGTAATAAACAATATTTAGAAAGCCATGCTTTTCTTAATTCATCAAGCATTGACTGGATGCAAAAAATTGTAAAACGTTTTCAATTTTGCAATGACATTGTTATAATGTACCAATGCGTATATATATATGGTTGGTGCACTGGTGTGTATAAATATGGTTGACGCCTCGATGCATATTAAGTTACTATATGCACCGATATCTTATTATGTAAAAAAATATGTAATTTTTATATATGATGATTCCTAGTTTTGTTTTAAGGGATATTTTGAAAATTTCAAGGGACAAACAAGGGGAAATCCAAGACATGTCGGTAGGGATGTCCAAAAAAGTGTAAAAGTAGATGGTAAAATGAACATAATTTCATCACAAGAGGAGCCATCCCAACTACAATGCGGATTGCAGGTATTTAATCATTTATTTATTCTTTAATATGTATGTCAAATTTAATTATCACGTGAAATACTAATTTTCAATTGTTTTATTGCAAAAAAAATAAAAATAAAACCCATTCAACACATAAGACATGATGACGATGAATGTTGTAGGGGATAGTTGGCCCCGAATACTAGACCCGTCAGTCGACTAGCCAAGTTGACTTTAGTAGTCAGTTAGTAAGTCGTTCGAACAATCAATTAGAGTTGACCAACTAGACAGTTAAGGAATGTAACCAACTTGTAACTGTATATCACATATATATATATACACTATCATGTAATGGAAATACAAAAGAGGTTGTTATGGACTGATATATAATAAAAACTATTGATGGTTCTTTGTGTATGTTCTTCTATATGTCTGTGTGCTCTTGTATATAATGTTGTAGTGTGTAATACTCTGTGTAAGGATCTACTGGCAACCTTCTCCTACTTCCCCTTAGACTACAACATTAGTTCTGAACTCGGACATGCACAACAAAACACACATAGATTCTAACTTTGGAAGACATACGTGAATGGTGGGAGTGTAAGATTATCATTTACATAAAAAATATGAAGAAGAAATCGATTGACACTCGCTAAAGCACGTGCTCAATTCTTCTCAGAAGCTCATGAAATATTTCTGGAAGCCATTACAAAATAAATATTCACATATCTCAATTAACCTAATGTGCAGACCCACTTCCGATGAGCAGTTGATGCACAAGATCATAAACAAAGGAAGAACAAACTTAAACGAGTGGGTTGAGAGAATTTTCGAAGAGTACATAGAAGATCAAGTAGTTGAAGATAGAGAGTCAATTCAGACCATCAAGAACAAATTCTATAAGAATTGCATGACATATTCCTTTGCACCATCCCTTCCCTGCTGCATAAATTCTTCTTAGACAAAGGAGTCAGTGACATTGTCGATTACCAACCCCCCTTGAAATATCTCCGTTCAAACTCCAACTGGTGAAAGAGACAAGAAGAGTGGGAAGCGTTCTTGGAAGCTAATAGTAAAGATACTAGAGAAGCTAGGGAGTACTTTTTAAATAAATGAACATACAAAAAATGACAATGGACACCATCGACCACGAATAAGTCAGGTCAGTGCCAGGGGGCTAGATGTTCCGTGTGTTGAGATAAGTCAAAGTCGAAGACAAAAGTTGAATCAAAGTTGAACCACACCGAAGTCGAAAATGCTAGAAGTCGAGAGAAAGATAAATAATTCAAATGAGAAATCTGCACATCGAATGTAGATTCATAAAACAACAAAAAATATTCAAAAAATAGAGTGGGATAAAAGGAAAAAGAAGCGAGAAGAGTTTTGAAATGAGAGGGATCTTCAAAAATCTCATAGAAAACCTACCCAGGTGTGATAGATCGCTGGAGAAACCCTTGAGAGTGCCCCAACGACTTTTGGGAGGAGTGGAAGCTTGCAATTAAGTATGGCAGCCGATGACGCCCAACAAGCCAATGATCAAGTCGATATAGAGACCGACGATTCGGGACCCACAATTTGACTTTATCCTATAAGAAGTCCTAGCCCACATAGTATAGACTTCCTCCGACAAAAGCTTCACATAGATATAAATTCATAGTGGGTGTGGTATCAAATTGATAACAATGGTCAAATGAGAGATACAATGCTACCACAGGAAAATGGTGAAAATAGACCAGAAGATATACTTCTTCGTGTAAATGATCTCACAGGCACCGCCCCCCTGCCGAATCTACTTTTAGAAGATTCTAATTCAATAGATAGTGAAAATGAACCATCACAACCCTCCAGAGGATGATTTGTCGAATATTTAGACAAAGCTTGTCAATGTTACGAGGAAAATCACTCTGTGGCATGGGGTAAACCACAACAGACGAAAATGACTGTAGAAATAAACTTTGATCTCAAGTATGCTATATAAACAAATATGATAACAAGACAAGATAAAGGGCCTACCTCGTCTAGACGTTCGATGGAGTCCACCATTGAGCACTTGACTCAAAGCAATATACCTACAACTTGTCCTCAAAAACCAAGATACACAAGCATATGGTGATAATATATAAAGTTAGCACATATAATAGCATAATCCATCAATATTCATAACAAATACGCCCATGGAATAACAATTCAAATATTTTCAAGACATTATTTAGATGAGAAAAAAGTATTTCTATTAAAATGTAATCAACATAAGTGTTTGAATGAGAAACTTCCATGTCGACACGTTCAAAACCGAGAAACTAAGTCCCTTCCAGTTGGGCATCCACCACTTCAATCCTCCACCAAAGGCAAGCTCATATAAGAGAGATAATGAGGTTCTTCATCAAATAGGGAATAGCTTGGGGGGTGAACAATGTGTTCAGACTTAAAAGGACAAAGGGATGCAGGCTCAATATGAAGTGAATAATTTATCCAGAGTAACTTTTCTCTCAAAGTTGAATTCTTCTCCCCTCTCCACAACTTGGATATGGTTCATTTATAGCCTTCAAATGGAACTGAAGGGCCGAGTTGGAACGTTTCTAGTATATGGAAGGTGAGGGATCA
>JASDQU010818354.1:35772-47546 GCA_032191745.1 Picea mariana | reverse complement strand
TTCGATACTTCAGAACTTTTCGAAATTTCTTTCCACAAAATCCCTTGTGTGAAATCATTTGAATTTCATAATTTGGTGACACCTGTCCTATCCTACATTAACGACTATCATTCACTTCGGTTGTTTGGGCTTTACCGAAATCAAACCTTTCTACTTTGCTTTCTCTCGGAGCTCATGAGATATTACCATGTGTCCTCCTAGATATAATGGTCCAGCTTCTCTTTGGCTCTTTGGGATTTGACGATCTCAATTCTCAACTAAAACCTCACTACAAATTACCCAGAGCTCGTGATTTGCTGACAAGTGTCCCTCTGCAGATCGATGGCTCTTTGGCTCTCGGCAGATTGGAGCGTCTTTGCCCAAAACACATGATCTCTTGATGTGCGTCTCCCCTTTGATATGATGGCATTTATCCACTTCAGATCTTTGGGCTTTGGGAGTTTCAACTCCTATGCACTCTGTTCTCCAAAAGTACTTTCACCCGAAAACTTAGATCTTGCACCACCTGCTTCCTTTAATGATGGACAGTTCATACTCTCTTAGGGTCTTCGGGACTTTGACTAGTCTAATCTCTTGAGTGTACACAACGTTAAGGCTCATGCACTTTCATCTGGATCTAATAGCTGTTGACCCTCTATGCTAAGATCCAATGGATGGGATCTGTTCTCTTCTCTTATGACATCCTTGTTTGCTAGGCACTGATCCAATGAACCATGCTTCTTCTTACAACCAATATGATGGTCAATGTTGCTACTTCTCCTAAGATTTATACTTCTCCTGACTTGGAATATTTCTTCAGTCTTCAAAAATTTTTGGCCTTTGAACTTTCACCCGCAATCTTCACTATCTTGGGTCTCACATACGGTTCTGAGAACACTATCTCCTCTGAGAATTAGGACTTAGAATAAGTAAGTCACCGATGCAATCCTTGTGTTATTTCTTCTGATATTGATCTCCTTGAATATTTATATCTCCCACCCACTCCTTCTCTCCCTCCTGGTGTTCTCGCACTTCTTCTTTAAAAGAAATTCTTCTTGCCCTCCTAGCATTCTCCTTGCTCGATACACACTTTGAAGAGCTCTTCCTTATAGAGTGTTCAGTAACTCTATCTCTATGTGCCTTCTCTACACATATTCCTCCTCTAAGGTATTCATTTATCTTAAGGTTCTTCCTTGAGTTCTTATCACTTTGGTGAACCCTCCTAGCACATTCTTTCCTGACTCCGCAGTGTTTAGATGTTCATTCCTTGCACTAGCTACAAAACTTCAAATGTTCTATTGTGCACTCCTTGCATAGCCTAAAGAAAACAAAATAATACTTCAAACTCAAACAAAGATAAATAAATTTATCTTCCAACTATAGATGAAACCTATCATACATCTACAACACATTAACACTAAGATAACATTCACAGAATACAGATAATTCATAAACACGTCGTGTGCAGGAAAAATGGTTTTTCTTCGTATTAAGATGAATGTTTATTTACAAATGTGTACATAGAATAGACTGCAACAGAGTCTCATTTTTTTCTCCTATTCTAACTCTATCCTAAGTTCTTCTTCTTCTAATACCTCTCTACACCTGATATCTCTCTCTCAAGTCTCCTAATTACAAAACGAGGGCTCTATGAGCTTATCCTCACCAACGCCTTAGTGTTATCATTGTCTTAGTTATGACATCATACTTCTATGGATACATTCCATTAATGAATGTCCAGACTTGACTATGACCTAGACCTACTATAGGGAACCATTTAAGGCAACCCTAACCAGTACCCGTACAAAGGTATGGCCTCTTATTTATCAGCCTTACAACATGCAAAAATCTGTATAGGGTTATATTCAAAATTTAAAAATTGGAGGGTTAGTGCCTCTCCCTTTCTCCATTGTGCATCTGCATATTGGTGTACTGGTGCATTTGCTGAGATGGAGTGATGCTCCTACATCATACTCCACTACTGGGAAAATCATAAGCTCCTACTCATGAGATCCTCTTCTCCTGTGTCGAAATCCTATTGGATCCCAAACTCTTCCTTGGAGTTCTCCTCCTCCTCTTCTTTGCTACTACTGCTTCTTCTTCTTCTTCCCTACTGCTGCTATGGCAGGATATCTTCTATTCAAATTCCCTTTGTTGACTGCTTCTTGTGTTGACCTCAACATCAACCTTCTTATTTCCTCTATCACTCTGTCCAGCTTCTCCAGTGGCTGGCTCTTCTTACGCAGTCTTCTCGGCTGCAACTCTTTCTTATTAGTGGGTAGATCATCTTGATCCCCAATATCATTTTCTTCTTCTTTGGTGACTTTATCTTGCCACCCTACTGCAAACTTCAGTTTTGTAGTCTCCTCTTGACTGAATTGCTTCTCAGTCTCCTCCATTGACATGTTGGCCTCTTATGTAAGCTCCTCTTACATTGGTTCAAGTCCAACTTCTTATAGCTTCTCCTCTAGCTGGTATTCTCCTCCATATGCCTCCAACTTCACCTGTCATATGTGAAATATTTTCACCATTACTCTTCTTTCTATGGATTCCAACTCTTCATATAGGTCATCAAAATCCATGCTATCTATTTCTCTTTCTACTGCGGTCTCTAGTGTTGTAGTCATCTCTATTTGAACTTCTTGGCTGAAAAATTTGAGCCATTCTTTTGAATATTCCTATCCTTCCACTGGGGTAGACATTAGTGTTTTCTCCATTTCTTCCTCTTCTCCTTGGGAAGCTTATAATATCTTCTCTTTCATCATGATAGTCACCACTAGTTTTCCTTCTTTTGCAACACATTATTTGGCCTCGACTTGGATGTTTGGTAGGAATATCTAAATTCCCCCAATGATAAGAATTATCCTCTGATCCTCCTCTTGGATAGTGGAAGTATTTAACTTCTCATCATATTTATTAAAATAGGCTGCAAATCCACATGAACCTTCACCTATCAGCACTCCTTGCTAACATGAACTCTCAACAAATTCTATGAGACTCTCATACTGTCTCATCTTTTTCCCCCTTCCCACCTAGAAATTTGGGACTTCTCTTCTTCCCACTTGGCGGTTTATGAGATCTTCATCGGATCTCACCTCTTCCTCATCACTGAGGTGTCTCCCAACTTCTTGTATCATAGATGTGAACCACTTCCTCTTTATCTCTGAGGATTTTGACATACCTCATGCACCTCTTTAACAGTTGTTGTTGTCCTCTGGACAACAATCTCTTGACTCACTACTTCACCTTTTTCTTCATGGGCCAATCATATACCCAATGTGCTTTAGCATCTCGCTCCATTTTTAATGTCAACTTCTCCATCCTCTTTGTTATTTCAGTGAGCTCTAGATCCATCTTTGGATTTCATTTCTTCTTGCATCCTTCTCTTCGACCACGCTCATGGCCTTCAATAGCCATTTCTACCTTCTAGATGCCCTCCTGGCAAGCCTATGGATTACTCTACATCTACAAGCATCTCCATCTTATATTAAAGCTCACCTAGCTATTTAAATTTTTGTTGTTGTGCTTGTGAAACAACCTCCTCACAAAGCATCAGTACCCTACTTTCTTCCTTTCACCTGTTATCTACAAGAAAATTTTTATTTGTGATACCTCCTGATGTCATCAGGTTGTCTACTTTCACTATCTCTCTTCTCTTCTATATGCAAGAAAAATAACAACCTCCTCCTCTTTCTCTTTCACTTGAAATCCACAAACAAAAATTTAAGCTATGATACCACCTGATGCAGCCCCCCTACCCTCCTGGGGTTCTGTGACCTCCTGGTCTAGGATCCTTCTAAATACATATTTGAATCGACTCCTCGGGTTCCTCTTTTAACCCAAATGAAAAATACTCAGGTCCTCTTTTACTTATGTGTGCAGGTATGTCAGACCCACGATCTAATTTTTGTGCGCTCCCAAAACACTAGCTCAGGCGTAAGCCCCTTTGGTGTTATCCCTCCTTCATATGATCCTTGGTCGTCTCCTTGTGTTAATGCGTATTTATAGGCGTAGGCAAGAGCGGTTTCAAACCAATCCTTCTCATGCTATCGTGTATCCATTTATGAATACCATATTTCCAATTACGGCCCACTCTAGAATAATTATCCTCCATACAAGTTCTCGCTCCACAATTTCTGGCTCTCGACTCTTCGGATCTTCGAGCTTCAGATGTTTCAACCCTTTGTGCACTTGTTCCTATCGAAGCATCTTCACCCGAAACACACGATCTCTTAACGCGTGTCTCCCCTTTGATATGACAACCTCTTTCCTCTTTGGGTCTTCAAGGTTCGGGAGTTTCAACTCCTGTGCACTCGATTCTCTTGGAGTACTTTCACCCAAAAACTCAGATCTTGTGCCACCTATTTCCTTTGATGATGGATTCTTCCTACTCTCTTCGGGTCTTCGAGAATTTGACAAGTACGATATCCTGAGTGTACACAGTGTTAGATCTCATTCCCTTACTTACAGATCCAATGACTCTTGACCCTGTGTGCTTAGATCCAATGGATGGGATCTGTTCTCCTCTCTTGTGCCATCCTTGTTCGCTAGGAACTGATCCAAAAAACTAGTATTCTCCTTACAAGAAATCCGATGGTTACTGTTTCTCCTCTTACTAATCTTTAGACTTCTCTCGAATTGGAATATTTTGTCGATCTTCAAAGGTTTTTGGCCTTTGACCTTTCTCTCGCGAACCCAACTATCATGGGTCTCTCTTATGATTTTGAGATATTTATCTGTTCTTATCTTTAGGACTTAGAATAAGTCCATCACCCATGCACTCCTTGTGTTATTCATTCTAAGCTTGATCCCCTCAAAGATTTCAATTTCCCATGCACTCCTTGTGTTTCTAAGAGTTTGTCAAACTCAGATCCAGACGATTTATTGAAAATAAATTCTTATCTCCCTCGTGGCATTCTCCTTTGTAATGTCCCCAAGGTCGAGCCCTATTGTAAATCATGTCTATGAAGTATAAAGCTTGCATTATGAATTGTAATTATGTTTTATAGGATGGTGAGACAAGTTTATATAAGCTGGTGCGCTTATGTGTTATTAGGCCAAAGAGCCTAAGTGTTAAGGCCGGGAGCCTACTTTTTATATGTAATCATGTAGAACATTAATAAAAAATATATGCACTGCTGCGTGCAGACCAGCCATGATGAATGAGAGATGGGGGAATAAGCTTCCACATAATGGGTAAGGGATTAGGGGCTGGAAGGTTGGAAAGAGAGGCTAAGTGTTGAGCTTAAGTCCTTGGGAATAATATTTTAATATTATTCCAAAAGCCATGTGAAATATATGTTTTTTCCTAAGTTCCTAGAGAGGAATGCATGCTGATGGAGTGCATCCAGCTTCATGGGTGACATGTGTCAGCCTAGGAACATGCAGTTAAAAACCTGCAGAAGTCAGTCGTGGAGGGGGTCGCTCCTCATTTGATCATCCTTTGCATCTGATTTGGGATACCCTCACACAGCTCTGAGAACCAAAAAATCGAGACATCTTCTTGATGACCAAAACATCATCCATATGATTCCTTTATTGGTCTATGTCTACCCTTGACATACCTACTCATTGTTGAGAGAACCGGTCAGGAGGGGAAAGTCGACTACTGACTTCAAGAACCCAGTCTATCTGCCATTGCCGATATGAATCTGTACCTGACTTGTCTATAGGTTGTTGTTTTCTATTTTCCTGAGTGGGGTTGTGTTGTGGTTATCCTCACCATGTGGGAATTGAGTCGGAAGGGGCTAAAGAACTAGATTTTAAGGCCCTTATTTGAAGAGGCAGTCTGTCCAGCCTGTGAGAAGCTATTTACAGGTGAAGGAGTCTGTTGGGAAGTGGTATTCTTCCAGAGAGAGTCCAGCACCAGCTACAAATCTCTAAGACCTCCTGATCCGACCTATTGCCATGACCTAGAGAGGGAGGTGAAGCACTGATGTACTGTGCTTGTGAAGGTGTATACTCCTGGGTGGAACAGGCATGTGGGGAATGAGATTACGTGAGTAGTTGGTATAAGAAGTCATCCTAAGAATAATCCTTTCGGTTATTCTATGATGTTTTCCTTGTAACCTCAACCTAGACTAGAATTCCTTGCCTTGGGTGGATCTTAGTCCCAGCTCGGGGGTGACCCACTGTTGAGAATGATGAGTAGTGTGGTCTAAGGATGGGAGGTTCGTGGAAGGCCTACTCATAGTTGGTGGAATTACCATGGTTTCAAAGATAAGTATCAGCTTATGCTTAATATTATGTTTTTCATGCCTGTGATGCTTATATGTATCATGTATTCTGTTGTGCATATGAATTATTGTTAATGTCACGGACTATTTATGTTAGCAGTAATCTTGTGCTTATTCTGAGTTAAATGTGTTTAATTTGATTTAAATGCATGTTATTAATTAAGTATGAGAATGATGTTGTTCCACATAGTAGAGTTTGCCTGGCCAGTCGAATGACGGCCCGGGGGACGTTATAGTATGGTATCAGAGCTTGTTTTCAATGCTGATCCTGGATGGGTCAGATAAGTGGTCTTTGGATCAAGGTTTTTAGAAGGAAATTGTGTCTAGAGGACTAATTTCAGACCTCAGAATTTTTCTGAATGTCAACGAGCTACTTGACCATGTTACAAAGCTCAGGAGGTGTAGCGATATTATAAAAATGCAACTGGTGTGGTATATGGCCACAGGGAGAGAGAGAACTCCACACCATAAGTGTTGGATCAAGTAGATGAAGGTTCAAAAGTAGGGTACCAAGTCATTGGCCAAAAGTCCTTGATCAATAGAGTTGGACAGTTAGAATTCTTTGTGGAGAAGTCGCGAAATCATGAGGGTTGTAAGATGGCCAGAAGTTGCAAGGTGGTTAGTGGATGGAGAAACCCGCCACCCTAGGATCCAGAATAAACGTGGTTCATTAATCGTGGTTGGTTTGAACGATTGGATCATTTCGTGAATTCAGGGATCATGAACTTGGAACGAAGACCAAATTCTTGGTCACTCCAAGTCCCGAATCAGGAAAGAGATTAACAAGGGTAGAATCAAACAGTGGAGCGCTTCCAGGAAGAAGTTTTGAAATCCTGTGAGTCATCAAATCTAGCCAACTAGCAAGGAAGTTGGGGCTGAAGAGCTTTGATAGGTGTAAGCATATGAGAGATTTAGACCATCGGATAAGGGGAGGCTCACAGTCGTTGATCTCATACATGAATTTCCATATCGGAATTCGGGGATTGAAGTGACAAGATATTTAGAGTCGCTGCATCGTGAACTCCCAGTTCATGAAACCCAAAAATATCTAGACCGTTAGATCCAAATAATCAAGAATCATTGTATCTCGTACAAGAACTCGTGTATCGGAATTCGGGGATTGAAGCGACAAGAGATTTGGAGTCGCTCCATCGTGAACTTCCAGTTACCGAAAACCCAAAACCCCGAAATCCCAAAATGATCTACATCGTAGATCGTAGGAGAGGAACTTGACCATTGGATCAAGTAGATGAATAGACCTTAATTTCATAATTTCGGAAAATGGAAGTTTGAGATGTGTAGATGCATGAATTCCTGATGCCCGAAACTCCAAAATGAAAAGTGAAAGTGGTGGGACCCTGTGACATCATCGAAAGTGATGTGGAGCTTCTTAAGGACACCATGTGTCACTACCTTGGTTGGCGACAGCTGTGCTGTGGGCCCAGGGGGAGAGATGTCGGAAGTTCGGGAGTTAGGAGTTGGAGAGGGAAACAAGTGCGAGAACCTCCGAGACCAAAACCACAAAACCCGAAACCCTGAAGCTCCGAAATCCTGAAACCAGAAATTTTGTTGGAGAGCCTTGTAGAACCTAACAGTTTAGTGTTTGATCATGGCCCATGGATGTATGGGTTGTGGACTAAGAAAACGTGGGATATCGCTGAAAATTGTAGAGCCAAACAGAGCTCAGAAAATTTGTTGAACCGAAACGTTTTCTTATTCACGTTGGGTTATGAATGTTGTAGTTTTATTAAGGGTTTAAGCCTTGACAAAATTTTGTTGACTGCATGTTGTGTGTGCAGAGTTCAACGAGTGTCAGGATAGCCACGAATAGACACCAAGTATAGAAATGGAAGAGATGTTGATTGCCTCCAATTCAAAGAATGAAAGAGAAGGAAGGGATGTCAACTTGGGAGTCGAAGGATCAAACTCCAATGGGCACGGAAGAGAATTGGATAAGGAAGGGCATGTGATGAAAATCATTGAAAGATTGAAGAAAGATGCCCAGGCTCACTGAGCTGATAGATGAAAGATCATGAGGGTGAGGTATCGACAGGGTGAATTCAACTTAAAGATGTTGAAGAGCCTGGAAAGAATAGAAAGGAAATTGGAAAAGGAGAGTGACACAAGAAAAACAGGGAGTCGTAGCACCCTTGAGAGAAAAACAAGATCGAGGAGTGGTAGCAGACTTCGTCATCGCTCCCCAAGGAATTCTGGTAAGGAAGCACACAGTAGTTCAATCCCATCCCCTACCAGAAAACACCAAAGATCTGGAGTGGATGAATTGAAAGGGGAGATGAATAAGATTAAGCCTCCTACATTTGATGGAGAACATAAGAAGGAGGAAGATGCTGAAACATGGTTTCTTGGCATGAGGAAATATTTCCAAATGCAAAATAATTCCTCTCATGCAGAAGGAAGAATTGTGATGTATCAACTAAAAGGAAAAACATCCATGTGGTGGGATTAGCTTGTGCAGGTGCAACACATTAGAGAGAAAGATATCACATGGAAGGAATTCAAGAGGTATTTCGATAGGAAACACCTGACTAAAAGATACTATGACAGAATGATGAAGCAGTTCTTCGAACTCAAGCTGGGCAGCATGACCATTGATGAATACGAACGAAGGTTTTTGGAATTACTAAAGTATTTTCCATTCATCAAAGATGAGGCTGTCAAGATTCAGAGGTATCTGAGTGGACCGCCACCTCCCATTGGTGACAAGATTCATTATGATGATCCTAAGACTATGGAAGAAACAATAAGAAGATTGAAATGCTTATATGAACAACAAAGAGAAAAGCCTACCTTTCGAAAGGTTTGGGTTGACCAGAAGATGTTTAAGAAAGAAAAAAGGTAGAAGGGAAACAAACCTCCCTTCTTTTAGAAATAGTCCTCAAGGAAATCCATCATTTAGAGAGCTGAGAATGGCTGAAGTGGGTGAACAAAGGTTGAGACAGATTCCCATTCAGTGTTGGGGATGTAAACAAAACCCCAAGTACAAAGATTGTCCCCATAAAAATGGCAAAGCGAGAGCTGTCCATAATGTTCAACAAGCTGAAACATTGGAGGACATGGGCAGTAGAATGCCAAGGATCTATGTGGCCCTGGACAACAAGCAAGTTGAATTTCAGTCGCACATGATTGAAGTGGAAGGTATGATTAACAACCAACCATTTATTATTTTAATTGATTCAGGGGCTAGCCATAGTTATATAGACCCTAGAGTGGTGGAAAGTTTTCATTTATCAAGAAGAAAACATGAAAAGTCTTGGTTGGTGCAGTTGGCTATAGGAACCAAGAGGAAAGTCACTGAGTTGGTTAAGTCCTGCTCTGTGGACATGAAGGGATTGAGCATGAAGGTTGAATTGAATATTATTCCTTTAGGCTCTTATGAATGTTTAATTGGGATGGACTAGTTGGACTAGAACCATGCCCTCCTGAACTATCATAACAAGGAATTTACATGCCTGGATGTGAAGGGGAATCGAAAAATAGTCCAAGGAATTCCCAGAGCTCTGGTTGTTAGAGAAATCTCAGCAATGCAGTTGAAAAAGTGTTACATGAAAGGTTGTCAACTATTTGCAGCCCGTGTGGAGGAAGCATCCAGAGATGAAGTCTTAAATATTGGATACCATGCGGTACTCATAGAGTTTGAAGATGTATTTTAGGAGGTACCCAGACTACCTCTAATGAGAGATATCAATTTCTCTATAAATTTGATCCCTGGAGCAACTCCAGTGTCGAAAGTTCCTTATAGAATGAGTACACTAGAGCTGAAAGAGTTGCAATTGTAGCTTGAAGAGCTTCTAAAGAAGGGGTGCATTTTCCCAAGCATGTAACCTTGGGGTGCCCCGGTCCTATTCGTGAAGAAGAAGGACGGGATGTTGAGGCTGTGAATTGATTTCAAACAATTGAACAAAGTAACTATCAAGAACAAGTATCCTCTGTCAAGGATCGACGATATTTTCGATCAGTTGAAAGGTGTGAAAATATTTTCTAACATAGATCTCAGATCGGGATATCACCAAGTAAGAATAAAGGATGAAGATATCAACAAGACTTCATTTAGAATAAGGTACGATCATTACGAGTTCAAAGTGGTACCATTTGGGCTGTCGAACGCACCTGCTATTTTTATGTGATTGATGAATGGTGTATTCAGGGACTATCTAGACAAGTTTGTCATAGTCTTCCTGGATGACATTTTGGTGTATTGCAAGTTAGAGGAAGAGCATGAACAACACCTGAGGATGGTGTTGCAAGTGTTGAGAGAACACCAGCTGTATGCCAAGTTGAGAAAATTCTCATTTTATTAAAGGAATATCCATTACTTGGGGCACATTATTTTAGAAGAAGGGATCATCGTGGATCCTGAGAAGGTTGAGGCCATCAAAGAATGGTTAGTGCCAAGCAATGTGGCGGAAGTTAGATCCTTTATGGGTCTAGCAGGCTATTACAGAAGGTTTATTGCAAGGTTCTCAAAGATAGCTCACCCTATCACTTCCTTGCAAAGGAAGGAGAAAAAGTTTCAGTGGACTGAAGAGTGTGAGAAAAGTTTCCAATGATTGAAGCAGTTTTTTACCAGTGCTCCAATATTGAGGATTCCATATCCAAATGTGGATTTCATGGTGTGCACAGATGCATGTAAAGAGGGTTGGGAGGAGTTCTCAATCATAATGGATTTGCAATCTATTATGAGTCTAGGAAGATGAAGGAGCACAAAAAGAATTATGCCACTCACGATTTGGAGTTGGCAACAATCATTCACACTTTGAGGAAATAGAGACATTACCTCATGGGAAAGAGATTTGAATCGAGAATAGACCACAATGGTCTGAATTATTTGTTTGATTAGCCAACCTTAAACGCTAGACAAAGTAGGTGGCTGGAATTTCTATGTGAGTACGACTTTGAGGTCAAGCATATCAAAGGAAAGGAGAATAAAGTGGCTGATGCACTCAACAGGAGGGTGCATGAATTACATGCTACAACCATTAGCATGTATCAGACTGATATTAAAAGAAAAATTCTGGAGGCTAAAAATATAGATCTGTAATATAGAGAATTGGTAGCCAAGATACAACAGGGTAAGATGCCACAGAAGATGGAAATTTATAAATTGGAAATAGATGGAATACTATTGTACAAGAACAAAATTTTTGTACCCAATGTCGAGTGCTTGAAACAAATGATTTTGCAGGAGATGCATAATGTTTCTAATGTAGGGCACCCTAGATATCAAAAAATAGTAGCAATGGTCAAGAGCCATTACTTTTGGCCGGGTATGAAGAGAGAGATCATTGAATACATCGCCATATGTATGGAGTGCCAGAAAGTTAAAGCTGAGCATAGGCACCCAATAGGGTTGCTGCAACCTTTACCCATTCCTGAGTGGAAGTGGGAAGTAGTAACAATGGATTTTACTACGGGATTTCCCAGAACAACCAAGCTGCATGATTTGATCATGGTGGTGGTGGACAAGCTTACAAAAGATGCCCATTTTATTCCACTGAAAACTAACAGGGCAACAGATGTTGCTGATATTTTCGTGAAGGA
>JASDQU010818354.1:10162-27456 GCA_032191745.1 Picea mariana | reverse complement strand
TAGATACCCATAATGAGAAGTCGGCCCAGACAGTTAGCCAGAATTAGTATAAATACAGGAGGCCAATTCTCATTCTGGAACGCAGTCTCAAAATTGCAGAGAAGCAACTTGTGTGCACTGCAGTGCCCAGTCTTATGCACAGGTTTGAGGGGAGCTTCCATTGCAGCTACTGCATCTAGAAGATCATGTTTGGCTTGGAATATCTCTTGTCTAGGGTTTGGAACATCTGATAAACTCTTGTTGGTGCGTTGTCCTTGGTGAAAGGTGCGCTATCCTTTGTTTGGTTATGTAGCCTAGGGTTTTCTTCCAGAGTGATTCTCTGTCAAGGTTAAGGTGCTCGGAGAGTGGCTTCGGCCTATGGTTGGGTGACAATAGAGATATTGTCAATGGTAAAACGAGCACATCCATTATATTCTAACAGGTTATGGGCCCACACCTCCTTCACTCATTCTAACCGCTGGAAGGAAACATAGTCGTAAGGATGTTAATCTCATTGAAGAACTGTCGCTAAGGTTTATAGCATGAGAAGTCACCAAAGCACTGTAGCTAGGGTTACTAACAGGTGCAGTTGCATAAACCCTAATCCTCTCGTTGAGACACCTTAAGTGAAGATATTGACCTAATCTCCAGACAAATCAATGCACCCTAGCCTAGCGCATCTCCTGGTACTCTTAGCAAGCCAAGACGTCAAGTTTGAGTTTGTGGTTAAACCTATGGTTTGACCAAGTCAAAGAAGCCATGACTTATTCTATGAAGTCATAGAATAAGTTAGATGGAGATTCTAACTTCAGTGCGTGGAAGACAAGGATTGATCTCATCCTTTCCAAGAATAAAGTGTTGGATATTGTGAAACCAGAGTTTGAAGAAGGAAAAGAGAAGGAACCATAGAACGTTGCATCTATGCAGAAGTTCAAAGATAGTGAAATCAATGCTATGAGTATCATAGTGGAATCTATAAAACACCACTTGATACCCTACATCTCCCATCTTGACTCATCAAAGAAGATGTACGATTCCCTAACAAATCTCTTCTCGGTCAAAAACATTAGACAAGTTATGAATCTGAAGAATGACCTCCATGACACGAAGATCAATGATGAGGAAAACATAGCATCATATTTTTTGAGGATCTCTTGGTTAAGAGATCAACTACAAGCTATTGAAGAGATCATTTCAGAGAAGGAATTGGTAAACATATTACTCAATGGTATTCCCAAGACATGGGATGCATTTTCCACAAGCATGAACACAAGGAAGTAGTAACCTACATTTAAAGAACTTTGGACTTGCTGTGCTCAAGAAGAATCCAGGATCAGTGCAAAAGAGAAACCCCAAAAGAAATACGATGATCAAGACTTCACAACAAAATTCAAGAATTTCAGGAACAAAAGGAAGTTTGGTTTAAGGAGGAAGCCAAATCAAGAGAAAGAAATTTCAGAAGTATAATGCTTCAACTATCGAAAGTATGGTAACTACAAGAATCATTATCCCAAGCTAAAGAAAAGGAAGGAGAAGCATGAAGCATCAGTTGCCAAAGAAAAAGAACCTACAAAAAAGTCTAAGCAGGATGAAAGAGACTTCTTCTTAGTTCTTGTACATATCTTGTTTGTATAGTCTCTGTACATATATCTATCTCTTAGAAGACAATATGTTCCAAGAAGAACTAAACCTATGGAAGAACAACAAGATAAGGATTCTTATCATTATACAAGTCAATATGAAATACATAAAGAAAATTATGTGGGAGATATTACAAGAGACTTAGAAGAAGCAAGACAGAAAGAAGTCAACAACCAAGAGGAAATTGGAGAAAGACTTATAACACTTTGTAGAAGAGAACAAAGATGTAGATGGAAACGTGGACTCTACTAGATGGAGGGAGTCGATTATACATCACCCAAGAGAAGAGTATGCATGAAGAAAGGATTAGGAGGGAGCTAATCCTATGATCCATTGAAGATTATGAAGTATATATCCATGGCAATAGCCATGAAAGGTAGTACGTGTTTAGTTCGACCTTAGAAGAAGACTTCTTCGAAAGAGAAGTCTTAAAGTATCCCTAGTTTTCCATCCACATCCATGATCCTATGATGAAAGAAACAAAGGGAATCTTTAAGGCATCGAATCTATAAGAAACTCCATGCACCCAAGAGCTAAAGAAAAACATCAGGAAGAACATGAAGATTCCAAGAAAGAAAGAGAAGCCATAACAACTAGACATTGTATTAAGAATCACACGATTGTCAGCCTGATATGAACTCAATAAAAGAAATCAAGTAGAGGAACTGGAAGTCATGATGAAGAATAGTGTATGAAAGATTTATGAATGAAAGCATTGTGAGATATAGAACTAGAGGTTCTACCAGATGGAGGGAGAAGACTATGAGGATTACTTGTTCCAGTAAACCAGACACATATTTACATGAGTCAATATCCATGAGTTGGAGTTCTACATCATATGAATGTAAAGGATGTTCTCTAGAAAAATTGAATAAAGAGCATATGAAGAGCAACCTCAGGACTTTGAGGCATACCAGAAAGAGACCCTTGTATGAAGATGGAAGAAAATAACTTGGTGGAGAGCCTCCAGTGCACAACAGAAGCATGGTGAAGATTTCCCATAACAAGATATTGTATCAAGATGATTACTCAGAAGATCAAATCTCATTATGACAGAAGAAGTGTCGCATGGATATGTTCTAGTTTTCCAACAATGATATATTTTATTGATCAGAGCTACATGAAGCCTTCAAAGAAGACCAGTGCTCCAGAACGAAGTACATTTGAAATCAGGCATTAAATTATCCGTGATGAATTTTAGAAAGGAGAAAGAGGTTCTCCAATACATATCTCCACAGATGAGAAGATAAACAAACATCTTGGTAAAGATTTTGTCCAAGATAAAAAAGTTCGCGTACTCAAGTTGGAGCTCGTGGAGACAAATTCCTTATTAAAAAAAAGGAAGAGATGATTCCCAGGTTGGGAGGGAGCCCTGATATGTATTGACTTATGGAAAGTCATTTTTCAATTCAAAAAATGGCCCAGAATGAGCAGTTTCCTTTCTAGTTCGGAAAGTGGATTGAGATTTCTGACGGACAACAATTTCTTATTATGGTTAACATGGGAAATGGTCCAGATTGTTGATGTATCATAGACAACGACTTCCCATTGTGGTTAACATGGGGAGTGGTCTAGGACATTTTCTCTTCTTGAGGGTTACTCAAGAAGACTGGCCCACCTCACCAAACAATGATTTCTCATTGTGGTTAACATGAGGAATGGTCCATTTTGGAGGTTGGTATAGGACAATATTTCCCTCTTGTGGTTAACAGAGGAAATGGTCCAGACAATCATTCCTTATGGTTTATAGATTCCCTCCAGGGTGCACTTTGATTAGTGTAGGAGGAATGGCCTAGGCTGGGGAATGGTCCAGGCTCAGCAATCAAGGACAAACATTCCTTAGGGTTTATTATTTCTCTCCAGGGTGCCCTTTGATTAGTGTAGGAAGAACAGCCCAGGGTGGGCAATTGTCTAGGTTCATAAGACATGACAGTTATTCTTCATTGCTTCATAAGAATAGTCTAGATATCTCATTGTTCTACTTTGAGGGAGGATATTCTTTCAGATCTCATAGCTGTAAGTGAAAGATTGGCCCAAATGATTTAGTTGATATCATAACATTGTTTTTGTGCAGGTTGATATCAGATGATTGTTATGAAGACTGTATGAAAATAGATGTATACTACTGTGGTGGATGTGTTCCACTATTCGTGACTATACATTGCTCATCAAGTACTTGTGTGTTACTTGGTCTGGTAGGGTACCATTGGATTATAGTTATGTACTACTATGGATAGACACAATTGTGTTCTATTTTTGTTTTGATTGCCTTGAAGACTATCAAGTAGTATTGGAAATGATTTTCAGATAGATGGATAATCAAAGGACAAAGATTTCCCAGATGGAAAATGGTTTAGAGCATTTACTTTTCTAGATTAGAAGAATGGCTCTTGTATCACTCTGTGGAGTAAGCATCATGTCTGATTACTTAGATAGAGTATGGTTTTGAGAGATGATACAGCTGATGACACTGATGATGATGATGGTGCTCATGATCTAGTCATGATCTAGTCTATACAACTATGTTGATGCTACTGGGTGAATGGTATGTTTTTGTGCTCAAGACCATTACCTGTAATACCTCCCTAGCTAGGAGGGAGTGTTGATATTATGGTAGCTACAAGAGGTATTTACCTCCACGTGTAAACTTGACAAGGATAGAATACTCCAGAAAGAAAGAAGAAACCCTAATGAGTTGGCTAATAACCCTAGAAGACTTTTCGGCTCAATAAGATAATCTATATTAGGTTATTACCCTCCAAGACAAGAAGTTGCAAAGAAATAATAATATATATTGAACAGAAAGATACCCAGAATGAGAAGTCGGCCCAGGTAGTTAGCCATAATTAGTATAAATACAGGAGGCTAGTTCTCATTCTGGCAGGCATTCTCAAAATTGTAGAGTAGCAACTTGTGCACACTGCAGTGCCCAATCTTGTGTGTAGGTTCGAGGAGAGATGCCATTGCAGTTGTTGCATCGAGCAGATCACGTTTGGCTTGGACTATATAATGGATAGGGTTTGGAACATCTAATCATCTCTTGTTGGTGCAGTATCCTTGGTGAAAGGTGAGCTACCCTTTGTTTGGCTAGCTAGCCTAGGGTTTGCTTCCAGAGTGATTCTATGTCAAGGTTAAGTTGCTCGAAGGGTGGCTTCAGCCTATGGTTGGGTGACAATAGAGATATTGTCAATGGTAAAATGAGCACATCCATTATATTCTAAGACTCATTACCTGATATTCCCAATGAGACAGTCTCTTGCTTGTCCAAACTCACCTTTGATGGTGGGGGAAATCTGTCTGCAAAACACCATCTTAACAAGTTTTGGTGTAAATGCATCAAGCATGATATCTCTAATTTAAAGGTTTTATGTAGATTGTTCACTTTTACTTTCAAGGGTAAGATTAAACATTGGTTTGAGTCTTTTCCATCATATCACATTATTGATTGGTTTCAGTTTGTAGATGAATTTTTAGATTCTTTTGAAAACTATTATTACAATAAATTATGTGAAGAATTTCAAACTTTACTAATCAATGACAATTCATCTCCAGAAGGCTTTCTGTAATGTACCTCAAATTTACCATAATTTTTTTTTTCTATGACATAATTCAACTTCGTTTAAGATTAGAGTTTAAGAGAAGGTAAGATTCAATTCGATCCATAAAGACATCATTACACCAGTCTAGTTTACTTCAAACAAAAAGTTGTCAAAGTAATTTAGTTCTACATATTTCATTATGCTTGTGATTGCAAGTTTGGATTTTCATGACTACTAGAACAATAGGTAATTTGAATGTCTGCTATGAAATTCACTTTAACTCTCTATTAACATATGTACTTATTTCCACCTACAAGTTAGTATATACACATATCTTTCTCCATATAATAATTTAAGTACTTGTCATGCCCTGTAAATGGTGACCTGTAATATGTACGATTATTATTATACTTCTATCCCAAATGAAGATCCTCCAATGTTTTCTACCAGTCCATACATTACAGTATTTGAGTTGTTCCTATAACAATAATTCCTACTATGTTCCTATAACTTTGTGAAGAAGAAGAGGTCAATCGAGTTTCAGTGATCACATATGCCAAACAAAACGAAGGACCCCTCTGTTTTCCGAAATCCAAAATACGGAAAGACTGTGGGCCAACACTTCGGGTTTTCAGGGTTCAGGGTTTTCTGAGTACAAAAGCCAAACATCAACACACACAAAAACTCTCGAAAATGTGAAAAAGGAAAGGTAGGACTTGCATTTTTGGGTTTCGGGGTTCATAACTTCGTGAGTTCGAATGTCCAAATATCAACATAAAAAAACTTTCAAAAATGCGAAAAAGGAAAAGTGGGTCCCACATTTCGGGATTTCGGGGTTCGAAACTTTGCGAGTTCTGGCGTCCAAACATCAACATGAACAAACTTATGAAATGTGAAAGAAAAGAAAGATGAGACCTGTATTTCAAGATTTCAGGGTTCGAAACTTCATGAGTTCCATAGCCAAACATCCAATGTACAACAATTCTGGAATTGTGAAAAAGAAAGGAACTAACATTTCAGGATTTTAGGATTCAGGGTTTTAGGGTTTCAAATGCTAACAAAAACACACAAAAAATCCCAAATTTTGAAAGGTGAAGGGTGTGGGACCAACATTTCGGGATTTTGGGATTCGTGGTTTCAGGGTTTGGAAAAGAAAGGGAACTTTGTATAAATGTAACCAACAAGTCTCGAATGCCAAAAATCACATTATTTTCATAATTCTAAGATTTTTTCCTTGTACTGGTATTCTTACCTTCGTTCTGTGAAATAGTAGGTGTAGAAGGATTCAATATCCATTTACTTATTAGGATTTGAAAAATTGAACTTCTGAGTTTTATACGCATATAATCTATAAAAGGGGTACAATAGGGTAACAGGTTCTGTAAAAGGTAACTCCTATTATGTTCACTTAGAGCCTCCTTAAACAAGGCATTAAACGTCAACGGTACTAGATCTGTGCATCTATGTAAATACATGAATAAGAATATCATTCCATCAGAGTTTGGAAATTATAATTGATGATCCAAGGGGTCTGAGTTTGGTTTCCGGGGATTCCTAGAATTCTTTAACTTTCCGAATTTTTGTGCATCTATTATTTTGACTTTAGATTAAACCTAACCCATAGATGGACCAGTTTTCTTAATCTCAACTTCTATAAAATAAATTTTCCTAGCACTTCCAGATTTTGGGAGGGACCACTCCAGAATTTAGACTGTGATTGTACATTTAATACCACTATAAATGTCATCCATTGAAAGAATTATTTCAAATTTAGAAACAATTAGATGCATAATATCAGTTACAGACAAAACATCGAAGAACAGAGAGGGAAAGGTTTACATTAACGCAATTAGATATAATCACACAACAGATACATGCCATAAATCAAAACATAGCCAAGAATAGAGAGGGGTAGATCAATATATCTGAATCCAATTCACGGAAAGGCAAAGGGAACAACCACATTCCTCCCAACCATAGAATAGGGCAGCCAAAGTCACCTACCCAATTCACCCCCTAGCCTAACCATGAATCCATGAGGGAGAACTTGGAAACTCCTACTTAGCAATGTCCTTCAATTCCAACAGTTATCCTCTTGCCTCACACTTACTCAACAATGCTCATAACAGCAAGGAAAATCTTCTTCAACAGGCTCCTCTTGCCTCACACTCAATCCATAGTGTTCATAACAACAAGAGAGATCAAAAAAACAAATACTTTCCCCAACATACTTGGCAGCGTCCTGCCTCCTTGCATATGTTATTTACCAAAAAAAAATTCCCAGTTCTTTTTCCCTCCTTTGGGGATTTTCACATCTCTCTTAATCCCTAATTTTCAGGGGCTTCCAATGGCCAAATCTCTGATTTTCCACTTCTCATAATCAACCTAGAGGTAGTTCCAACATGTTCCCCACTCATGGAGTCATGGTCAGCTGATTTTAACATGGCTATTCCATTTGTCCTCCTGCAATTAATATAAATATTCTATTGTGATACAAGTTTCATAGTCAAATAGTTAGTTGACTCTAAACAAATCTATGCCCAATAGTCAGAATAATTAAATACAATTATTAATTTCGAAATTTGGAATTTCCATAAATGGCAAAAATTTTCCAGATTTGAATTTGTCAAAAACGAAAATAAATTTCCAGCACATAAAAATATTTTGTTTTTGGGGGATGTCACATCCTTTCCCTCTTCAGTAAAACACTGTCCTCAATGTTCATTTCTTTTCTGGAATAGGATTGGATGAGATTTACGCAAATCTCCTTCCAATTCCCAAGTGGCCTTCTCTGGACTAAAGTTCTTCCATTGCACCTTTACCTGAGCAATGACTCTGTTCCGAAGTGTTATTTCTCTCCAGTATAGAATGCGCAGGGGTTCCACCTAGAACTTGCTTTCGGGTTCCACCTGCACCAAGTTCCAATCAATCATATGAGTAGGGTCATGAATATAATTTCTCAACAAAGATACATGAAATACATTATGAATTCTTAGATTAGCTGGAAGTGCAAGTTGATATGCTACGGGTCCAATTTGAGCTAGTATTTCGAAGGGCCTACAAAACCTGGGTGCCAGCTTGGTACAGTTCCCTAACTTCAGTGATCTTTTTCAGGCTTTGACCTTCAGGTAAACATGGTCTCCCACTTGAAATTCCATGTGTCTTCTTTTCTAATCCGCATAGCTCTTTTGTATGTCCTGTGCTTCTTTCAAGTTATGTTGTACCCTCCTTACCATGTTCTCCATTTCTTGGAGCATCTCTGGTCCAACCATGATTCTGTCAGCCGGGTTATCCTAGCTAATTGGAGTTGTACACTTTCTACCATACATTATTTCGAAAGGGCTCAACTTAGCCGAAGTTTGGTACCCATTGTTATATGCAAATTCTACCAAGTCTAGGTAGTCTTCCCACTTGTTCGGCTTTGTTCTTACGTACATGCGGAGCATATCCTCTATGATTTGATTTGTCCTTTCGGCCTATCCCTAAATTTGTGGATGATAACTCGTATTGAAATTCAAATAAGTATTTAGTCCTACAAACAATTCCTTCCAAAAAGAGGATGTGAATTTTACATCTCTATCTAAAATCCCCATTTTAGGAATACCATGCAGTCTAAAAATTTCTTTCATGAATATTTAAGAAATATTAATAGATTTAAAAGTAGACTTTATAGGAATAAAGTGTACAGACTTACTGAGTTTATCGATTACAACCATGATTGAATCATTCTATTTCTGATTTTTTATCAAACCTGTTACAAAGTACAGTGATATGGTCTCCCATTTTCATTCTGGTACTGGTAGTGGCTGTAATAGGCCGGCTGGATGCTAGTGTTCAGCCTTAACCTACTGACAATCTTGACACCTAGCCAAGTATTCTGTTGTTTCTCCCTTCATTTTAGGCTAGTAAAATAGAATTCTGAGTGTTGTTATTGTCTTCTGATAACCTGGATGGCTAGAATACAGTTTCTTATGAACTTCGTCTAAAATAGCTAATTTTAACTCTGCTGAATCCGGTATGTATAGTCTGTTTTTAAATCTTAAAAGTCCCTTCTTGTTGATACTTATATCTAGTTTATCTAGGTTTGCGATACTATTTTGAAATTATACCATCATCTTAGTGTAATTTTCGTCATTAACACATATCGTTCTTATTCTTTGTTCTAGATCACTTTCTGCCTTGCTGATATTTATCTCAAATAACCCATGGATTCTGCGGCTTAAAGAATATTCTACTTTATTTTCCTTACCCTTGATATGTCTGACCTCGAAGTCGAATTCGCTTAGGAAGGCTAGCCACCTTGCTTGTCTTGCATTAAGGTCTGGTTGGTTAAACAGATATTTCACCCCACTATTATCCGTCAATAGTAAGAATTTTCTACCCATTATATAGTGTTGCCACATTTTTAAGGCATGTATTACTGTTTCCAATTCTAAGTCATGAGTGACATAATTTCGCTCATGTTCCTTTAATTTCCAGGACTCATAACAAATCACGTTCCCTTCTTGAGTTAGAACACCACCTAGTCCCTCTTTACTTGCATCAACGCATATTGTGAAGTATTTATCTGGGTCTACTACCTTCAAGATGGGAGCCGATGTCAATAATTCTTTTAGATTGTTAAAACTGTCTTGACACTTTTGTGACAAATTAAACTTGGTCCCTTTCTTTTGTAATGAAGTGATAGGGTAGGCTATCTTGGAGAACCCTTCTATAAATCTGCGATAATATCCGGTGATTCCCATGAATGATCGGATATCTGCCACATCCTTAGGCACTGACCATTCCATAATGGCTTTTATCTTTTCTGGGTCTACGACAATACCTTCCGAGGAAACGACATGTCGTAAATATTGTATTTATTTTTGATAAAAATCACATTTGTCGAATTTTTCATATAGTTTTTGTTTCCTTAGTGTTCGTAAGTGTTCATCATGTTCCTCCTCCGTTTTAGAATATACCATAATATCATTGATAAATACTACTACGAACTTATCTAAGTACTGGCTGAAAATGTTGTTCATCAAGCACATAAATGTGGCTGGTGCATTAGTGAGTCTGAAAGGTATGACTACAAACTCGTAGTGTCTGTATCTTGTACGAAAAGTTGTTTTGTTTATGTGTTGGTCCTTTATCCTAACTTGATGATAATCGGATCGTAAATCCAATTTTGAGAAGATCTTGGCCTCACCAAATTGATCAAACAAAACATTTATCTGTGGTAAAGGGTATTTGTTCTTAATGGTCACTTTGTTCAGTTATCTATAATCGATACATAGTATTACAATATCGTCTTTCTTTTTCACAAAGAGGACTGGTGCACCCCATGGCGAGACACTTGGTCTGATATATTCCTTGTCCAACAATCCCTGTAATTGTATTTTTAATTTTGTTAGTTCTGGTAGACTCATTCGCTAGGGTGATTTTGAGATAGGGGTTGATCTGGGTAGTAAGTCTATAGAGAAATCTATTTCTCTCCTAGGAGGTAATTCTTGTATCTCATCAGCAAACATGTCTCTGAATTCCCATAGGACAACAAAGTCTTCTAACTTGGGATTATCTTCTATTTCTAATAGATTTGTCACTTGGATGGCGTAAACTTGACATCCCTTTCTAATACACTTCTTGAATTGCATCGTTGAAACTTGTCTGACTGACACAGGTTTTGGTATACCTTGGGTTGTTCTAACAATGCCAAAATTATCTTTATAGCTAAGTGTCTTTCTATAACAGTCTAGTAATGCTTTGTGTTGTTCCAACCAATCCATCCCGATAATCATATCATAAGATCCTAGTGGTAGGATGTTCAGAATGGTCCTTATCTTTTGACCATCTAGGATAAAATCAAGATCATAAATAAAGTTAACTACTTTTCTTTTAGCACCTGTTGCTAGTTATACAAGCCAAGATTTTCCGTGCTTTTGTTTCTTAAGTTTATCCAACTCTACTACATCAGGAGTAATATAACTTAACGTAGCTCTAGGGTCAATTAAAACAGAAATTCAAGTGTTATGGATTTTACCTTCGATTTCTACCACCGAGGACTGGTGGTCATCTTGTCGACCATCTATGGCTGCATTTATCCGATGCAAACTTTCTGCCCATGTCTCCCACTGTCAAGGCTTCCTGTAAATTGTGAACATCAGTTCTGTTTGTTGTAATTAAATGTGGACAGTTCCTCCTTATATGAGGCTCTCCACACTCCCAACACTTTAATGTCTCATGGGAGTTGTCCCCAAACTTCTTCGCTCACAGGTTTACCGGTTTACCGCTACCTTGCATGTTCAGATGATTGGAGTAAAAATCCTTCCTTGGAAAATTTTTTGTTGCATTCCGATAAGGAGCTGGCTGGTATCCTTTGTTTTGCTGGTGCATTTCATCTTGCTTCTTATCCTTCCAGGTCTTGGGAAACTCTACCCTCTATTTATACTAGTCATAGCACATTTCTGCCTTCCTGAATGCCTCACTCAACAATTTGGGGTTGTCAAACTCAATTTTGTCCCTATAGGACTGTGGTAAACAGCTTAAGAATCATTGGCTTTTTACCTTATCCTCCTGGATGTATGGTACGAACCTTAGTAGTTCGAAAAATTTATTTATAAGGTCCTCCATCATCATTTGTCCGAGTTGTAACTCATAAAATTCTTTCGTCTGACTTTCATAATAAGTTTCAGAAAGGTATTGTTTCCTAAAATACTTCATAAAGTCAAACCATTCCAATTGTTTCACCTTTAGGCCCATGGCCAATTTCAGGTCCTGCCACCAAATGTTGGCCTTCCCCTTCAGATTGTAGATGGCCATTCTGACTTTCATGTTACTGGAATAGTTGTAGATTTGGCAATATTTTTTGATGTCCAACAACCATTCCTCGACTTCTTCTCCTGTCCTGGATTCTCCATCAAAAGTAGCTGGTTTAATCTTGTTAAATTCTCCTTCAAGGTGGTCGGTTTGTTTTCTTTTTTTGTCTAGTATGGTTTTGTCTTCAGCTAAAGGTGTCCCTTCGAATGAACTGTCTCTTTTTTCTGTCTTTGCACCATAATTCTTGGAGGCCCTTTTGCTGACCTCTTCCTCATGGTTATCATCTTTTGGGATTTTCTTGGTTACTATACTACGCAACATGACTTCATTTATCTCTTGTTGTTCCTGCTGTGCCTTCTTCAATTTTTCATTGTCGGCCTTGAAAACCTATAGTTCAATAATAAGGTTCCTCATTGTTTCCAACACCTCTGTGGGTGACCTTCCATCACTGTTCGGTCTTGGATCTCCAGGAGTTCCTTGTTGTGGATTCTCTTCCACTCTGATTTCTGCACCTTTTTGAGATGTCATTATTCAACATAAAATAGAAAAGCTTTCTGTTTGTAATCGACAAGATTTATTAGTTTTTCATAAATCAGAATATATACTAAGTAATTAATGTGGCCCTGTTTAGGCCCAGTGTTATAACTTTTGTTCTAATACCATATGTAATGTACCTCAAATTTACCATAAAAAAATAAAAAAATTCTATGACATAATTCAACTTCGTTTAAGCTTAGACTTTAAGAGAAGGTAAGATTCAATTTGATCGATAAAGACATCATTACACCAGTCTAGTTTACTTTGAACAAAAAGTTGTCAAAGCAATTCAGTTCTACATATTTCATTATGCTTGTGATTGCAAGTTTGGATCTTCATGACTGCTAGAATAGTAGGTAATTTGATTGTCTTCTATGTGTGCATGTAAAGGTAATATTATCATTTTTACTGTAGGAAATTCCCTTTAACTCTCTATTAACATCTGTACTTATTTACACCTACAAGTAAGTATATACCCATATCTTTCTTCGCATAATAATTTAAGTACTTGTCATGCCCTGTACACGGTCACCTATAATATGAACTGTTATTATTATACTTCTATCCCAGATGAAGATCCTCCAATGTTTTCTACCAGTCAATATATTACAGTATTTGAGTTGTTTCTATAACAATAATTCCTACTATGTTCCTATAGCTTTGTGAAGAAACAGAGGTCAATCAGGTTTCGGTGATTACAAATTCCTAACAAAATGAAGTACCACGCTGTTTGCCAAAATCCAAAATAATGAAATCATGTGGGCCAGCACTTCGGGATTTCAGGGTTTGGGGTTTTGCGAGTACAAAATCCAAACATCAACGCACACAACAACTCCTGAAAATGCGAAAAAGGAAAGGTAGGACTCGTATTTCGGGGTTTTGGGGTTAATAACTTTGCAAGTTCCAGTGTCCAAATATCAACATAAATAAACTTTCGAAAACACGAAAAAAGAAAAGTGGGTCCCACATTTCGGGATTTCGAGGTTCGGAACTTTGCGAGTTACGGTGTCTAAACATCAACATGAACAAACTTCTGAAATGCGAAAGAAAAGAAATGTGAGACCCATATTTCTATATTTCAGGGTTCGAAAATTCATGTATTCCATAGCCAAACATCCAACATACAACAATTCCTGAATTGTGAAAAAGAAAGGAATTAACATTTCGGGATTTCGAGATTCGGGGTTTTGGGGTTTCAAATGCTAACAACAACACACAACAACTCCCGAATTACGAAAGGTGAAGGGTTTGGGACCAACACTTCGGGATTTTGAGATTCAAGGTTTCGGGGTTTGGAAAAGCAAGAGAGCTTCGTTTAAATGTAACCAACAAGTCCCAAATGCCAAAAATCACATTATTTTCATAATTCTAATATTTTTGCCTTGTATTGGTATTCTTACTTTCATTCTATGAAACAGTAGCTGTAGAAGGATTCAATATTTGTTTACTTATCAGGATTCCAAAAATATAGCTTCTGAGTTTTATGCGCATATAATCTATAAAAGGGGTATAATAGGGTAACAGGTTTTGTAAAAATTAACTCCTATTATGTTCACTTAGAGCCTCTTTAAACAAGGCATTAAATATCAACAGTACTAGATCTGTGCATCTATGTAAATACATGAATAAGAATATCATTCCATCAGAGTTTGGAAATTATAATTGATGATCCGAGGGATCTGAGTATGGTTTCAGGGGGTTCCCATAATTCATTAACTTTCCGAATTTTTGTGCATCTAGTATTTCGACTTCATATTAAACCTAACCCGTAGATGGACTGGTTTTCTTAAACTCAACTTCTATAAAAATAAATTTTTAGCACTTTCAGATTTCAGGAGGGACCACTCCAGAATTTAGACTGTGATTGTACATTTAATACCATGATAAATGCCATCCATTGAAAAAATTATTTCAAGTTTAGAAACAATTAGATGCATAATATCAATTACACACAAACATCCAAGTATAGAGAGGGAAATGTTTACATTAGCGCAATTAGATATATTCACACAACAGTTACCTACCATAAATCAAAACATAGCCAAGAATAGAGAGGGGTATATCAACATATATGAATCAATCCGCAGAAAGACAAAGGGAACAACCACGTTCCCCCAAACTATAGAACATGGCAGCCAAATTCGCCTTCCCGATTCACCCCCTATCTTGACCATGAATCCATGAGGGCGAACTTGGAAACTCGTCCTCAACATTGTCCTTCAATTCCAACAGTTATCCTCTTGCCTCACACTTACTCAATAGTGCTCATAAAAACAAGGAAAATCTACTTCAACAGGCTCCTCTTGCCTCACATTCAATCCGTAGTGTTCATAACAACAAGAGAGCTCAAAAAAAAAAATCCTTTCCCAAGCATACTTCGCAGCGTCCTGCCTCCTCGCATATGCTATTTATCAAATTTTTTTGCCTCGGTCTTTTTCCTTTCTTTGGGGATTTTCGCATATCTCTTAATCTCTGATCTTCATGGACTTCCAGTGGCTAAATCTCTGATTTTCCACTTCTCATAGTCAGCCTAGAGGAAGTTCCAACACGTTCCCCACTCATGGAGTCATGGTCAGCTGATTTTAACATGGTTGTTCCATTTGTCCTCCTGCAATTAATATAAATATTTTGTTGTGATACAAGTGTCATAGTCAAATAGTTAGTTGAGTCCAAATAGATCTCTACCGAACAGTCACAATAATTAAATACAATTATTAAATTCGAAATTCGGAATTGTCATAAATGGCAAAAATTTTCCAGATTTGAATTTGCCAAAAATAGAAATAAATTTCCAGCTCATAAAAATATTTTATTTTTGGGGGATGTCACACTTTTCAACAATAATTCGTCATGTTCTCTATAAATTTAATCTTGATGACATGTCATTTGTACTAAATCTTCTTTATGATGCTCGCCTCCCTTTCATCTAGTCATATTCAATCATGAATGATAAATTGGTGAAAAATCATATCACTCAATTGCGAGAAGAATTTTGTTCACAGGATGAGATGAATCTCTCCAAAAATTTTGAAGAAGCAAGGGAGGTAGAACCTATTGAAAAGGTTCTTACTGACAATCAAATTGGTTTTTCTTATGAATCATTGTACACTCATCCCTTGACCATCATGGAAGAAGATTTGATGTTGGGTCAAGATGAATGTCCATATTCTTCTAACTCTTTCTTTAATCAGTACTTAAATTCAGTTATAGAAGAACACTTAGGTGATGGAAACAATCTTAAGAATTCTAACATTCCAATGAAACTGATTAGAGAGGTAGATCTGCAATTGAAAGAAGAAGCCTTAAACCTTCATCCACAAATCACACCTTATCCACAGGGAATATTAGATGTTTGTCATGAAAGTTTTGAATTATATATCATACAGGAGACAAATTTAGATGATCATATTATGTTGAATAATTTATCACCAAAATAGAGTGAAAGTTTTAAGGAAAGTTAAGAAGAATGTTTTAAGAATACGATTGCTAAATATAATAAGTCAAGATATTTTTTCCATGTGTTAATTTATGATTCATTTTACTCTTTATATCCCTATATCTTCTTAGATTCTAGTGGAAATGATACTTTATCCACAATATCTTACTCTTTTCCATCACAATTAAATCTTCTCGATATGCCAAAATTTGGTGAAATTAATTCCAAAAATAACATTTACGAAGTTGGATTTGATGCTCTTTCAATTTTGTCATTTCCATGGAAAAATGACATGTTGCAAGATGATTATACATGATTTATTGTTGAAAACGACAATGCACTTATTCTTATGGAAATCAAATATTCTATTCATTCTTTGATTAGTTCAAATTTTAATGTTTATGATTCACATTTTGAAACAATCAATATTATCAAAGGAAGTGTTCAAACCAATAATCTAATTGATGTCATGAATCCTCTTACGATGTGCTCCCCATTGATATATCCATTTTATCAATGTCATAGTTTGCATCCTAATTTTTATGACAGGATCTTAGAATGGCTTGAAGATCTGTATCAAAAAAATCTTCATAATAAAGATAAAGTTGTGCTTGCTTTGTTTCTACCTAAATATCTAGGAAGTAAGCATTACATGATTTTTTTAGATCCTCCATGTGAAGAAATTGATGAACACTTGGAGAATTGTCAGGAGAATGGGGCACTTAGGCCTTGGTTGATGGTTATGTCAGGTCCCCATAATATTGACAAGTTTTCCAAACTTACTTACACTCTTCCATGCCATTATGACCCATATCATGAATAGATTGCAAAATGTTTGGAGTATTCATACATCAAGAAGTTTCAAAAGAATGGTAAGGTCATGCTTGTTTTGTTTTTAAAATAATATATAAGAGGTAAGAATGACATATTTCTTTTGTATCTACAAATACTACATTCTTTTATTCTGATTTTTGACTTTCTATACCTTGCAAGATTGAAGATGCTCTTGTGGCTGCATTGAAAATATGATTTTACTTAGCATTTTGATCTATTTAGTAGTTTAGAGTAGGTTTAGGAGTAGGTTTCATTTAATTTTATTTTTCAATATTTCTTTGTGTAATAATGTAGTTATGAACATAAGTGAATACACCAAGAGAAACATAATATGAATGTTGTCAGGGAAGTCCACTTTAAATCTTTTTCTCTTTGCTTTTCGTTGAATATTTCTTTTCAAAAACGCAGTATCATCATGAAAAATTTCAATGGAAAGTAAAGAGATAAGTAAATTTGAACTATCAATTCAAACCTGACCCAAGGTGTAACGAGTAGGACTGCACTCATCTTAATATGGATTTGTATATTTT
>JASDQU010818353.1:37227-58126 GCA_032191745.1 Picea mariana | reverse complement strand
ATTCAAACTTTCCACCATCTTAGGATCTATATAACTATGACTAGATCCTGAATCAATTAAAATAGCAATGGTTTGGTTGTTGATCACACCTTCCACTTCAATCATATGTGACTGATACTCTGCTTGCTTGTTGTCCAGGGATGCATAGATCCTAGGTACCTTTCTGTCCATGTCCTCCACTGTTTCAGCTTGCTGTACATTCTGAACAATCCTCCCTTTTTCACTTATGTGAGGAAAATCTCTGAACATGTGATCCTCTTTACAACTCCAACATTGAATAGGTGGTTGCCTTGGCCTTTGACTCCCTGTGTTAATTATTTTGGGTTCTTTAGGAGTTTGTTGTCCCTGAGGATTGTTTCTAAAGAATGGTGTCTTATATCCCTTCTTCCTGTGATCCACCTTGAATTTATTTTTGTCTTCCCAATATTTTTGGAATGTTTGACTTGATTTTTGTTGATCATATAGGCATTTAGCTCACCTTATGGTCTCCTCCAATGTCTTGGGATCATCATACTATATTTTGTCACTAATAAATGATGGCAATCCACTCAAATACCTTTGAATATTCAATGTCTCATCCTTGATGAAAGAGACATACTTCAGAAGTTCTGAAAACCTTCTCTCATATTCATCAATGGTCATACTCCCAAGCTTGAGTTCAAAGAACTCTTTCATTTTCTTTTCATAGTATCTCTTAGTCAAGTATTTCTTCTCAAAATACCTCTTGAATTCCCTCCAAGTAACACTTTTCTCTTTAATGTGTTGCACCTACACAAGGTGATACCACCACATGGATGCCTTTCCCTTGAGTTGATAGATGACAATTCTACCCTTTGCATGATAAGAATAATTATGCAATTGAAAATACTTTCTCATGCCCAACAACCATGTCTCTGCATCTTCATCCTTCTTGTCCTGACCATCAAAAGTAGGAGGTTTGATTTTGTTCATTTCTCCTCGTAGTTCATCCACCCCTAACTCTTATGATTCCTGACAGGGGATGGAATTGAGCTACTCTGGGATGTCTTATTGGAATGCCTTGGGGAGTAATGGTGATTTCTTCTAACACTTCTTGATTTTCTTTTCTCATCATGAGACTTTTGACTTCCCTCTTTGCTTGAGCCACTCTCCTTATCCAATTTATTTTTTATCATGTTCAAGCTCTGTAATAACTTCATGTTGAAGTCATCCTACTGCTCCTTGGCTCTCATAAGTCTTTCATTGTCAACCTTATGGCTTTGGACATCCTTTTGCAAATTTTTAATGGTCTATGCCATATTCATGTTTTCATTCCTTTCTTGTCCATGTCCATTGGAGTTTGTTCCTTCAATGCTCAAATGGACATCCATCCCTCTGAGTTCATCTTCCTAGATCCAATTCCCTTATGTATCTTCCATTACTCTAGACTCTAAACTTATCTTGATCTAGTTGTTGTTAACTCTACAAAATGTGCAGCCAACAAAACTTGTCAGACTATCTGTTTCAACAATTTCATGAGAATATGAACCATTTTGGCTCAATAATATATATCATAATTATTTCTTTTGATTTCTTGGAAATTTGAATGCCTTGATCAATTTTTTGGGTGGATAATTATATTCCACTATCCAATACCTTTCCAACGCCTTCTCACATGCTCAATTCCGAGTCTTGAGCAGATATTTATGGCTCCATGGAGCTAGCTAGGTCTTATAATTTACCCTTTGTTATTTCTGTTGTATCTTTCTCATAAAAACTCCTTTTGACGAACAATTTACACCATTAGAAAGATCTATCTGAGCTCTTTTACTTGAGTTGTAGAGACTAGGTGTTCCTCGGCACCCTCTATTCTCATGGTTTTTTATTTGCTAAAAATTCTCTTAAGGCCCTAAAAAATGCACTGCAAAAAAAAGATGGTGTTCAAATGATATAAAATGTTGTAGAAATTCATTGGTTTTCTGTTGTTGTTCACCCTTCAAGCAACTTTTCACACACAAAATTGCTACATGTAACCCATATTTACCATTTGAAACAACCACACAAGGTAAATCGTGCTTCACGCACTTAAAAACCACTATGTATCACTTCTCTGTCGCATCAATAAATGCGCGCTACTTTTGTGTCGCGCGTCAATATCTTGCACGCACTACTTTTATGTAGCATGCCAATATCCATTGCGTGCATTTTTTTTTGTATCGCGCACTGATATTCCACATGCATTTCTCTCTATGCATTACACCATGCCAAAGTTTAGTATGTCTGCTCCGTGCATTAAAAAATCAGTGCGCACCACTAACTAAGCTGTCGCGTGTCAACATTTACCCACATTGCATGCACAGATACCAAACTCCACTGCATTGTGCCAATACTATGCACATCACATGCACCATTATTATGTGTGTGCACACCATGCAATGCTAAATTTATCATGCACATCCGCACACAATATTCTTCCGCGTGACGCCACAATTTACCGCGTGCACCTGCACGCCAATATTTTTTGAGCGGTGCCAAAATTTACCATGGACACTCTGTGACTTGAAATTTTTCCACTTCAAAATTAATCTTCTGTGAATATTCGCTTCAAATGAACCTTTCCAGCCCATCCAAGCTCAGTGTTCGAACTAAGGCTCTGATACCAATTTGTAACATCCCTAGCCACCCACGGGCTGGGAAATGCCACTACTCAAGATCTTTACTTAGCTCTGAAACCATTTTGTAATGTCCCCGACCATCCATGTTGGGTCACACTACGCCAGAGAACACAACCATTATGTGTGCGAAACATACTGCAACATACTCAACATCCAAATTGAGCTATGCCACATACAATTTTTCTAACTACATGCATTTAAAAATATATACACGCAGAACTTTTGCAAGAACCTTTATGTATAAAACGTAAACATACAAATACATCTATAAATGCATGAATTCATACTGAAATAAGAGTAACCACATGCATGCAACATATATAGGAAATACCCATAAAACTAAACACGTAAATAACAATGCAACATGTAAACTTATCACACAATTGGCGCTTATCTTGGTAAGAATGTCACCAACTACGTGCAAATCTTCCACGAACCTCCCAGCCTTAGACCACATTGTTACCCACTCTCAACAATGAGTCACCCCCGAGCTGGGATTAAACTCTACCTAGGTAAAGGGTTCCTAACCAGGCTAATGGCTCATGGAAAACATGAAAGACTCCATCACATGTGCCTACTCAAACTAACAGCCTATAGTATCTCATTCCCCACATGCCTGTCCAACCCAAGGAAGTGTGCCCCTTATCTGCTCAACAATCCCTCGACTTCCCCACTTCCCTTCCAAGGCTTCAACAACAGGCCAGATAGGAAGTCTTAGAGCCCTGTAGTTGCAGTTTAGCACCTTGAGGAAGTCAACTCCCAACAATTCTCTCACCTAGAGAATTGCTCACGGGCCTGACAACCCGCCTCTTCAATATCCCACATCCCTGACAAACCAATTCTTCAGTATCCCACGGGCCTGACAACCCACTTCTTCAGTCCATCTTCCCAACTAACCAGCTACACCAACCTCTGTGCCCATGGATACCAGTTCAAATACAATGAAATGAATGTCTAAGGATAACTAACTACGTGCGTGAAAAATGGTCATGGAATCATGGCTGAATGATGGAAGAAAATGATGGAAAAGATGATGGTATGAATGATGGGGAATATGTCAAAATGAGGTAAGTCCCAAAAATATGTATGCATGTTCCCAACTTGACACTTGTCATGTTGGCAACTACTTTGGCCCACTTGTCCATAACTTTGGAACTTAGGATAAAATAATTATCCATACTTTATGATTTAAGGAATATTAATATAATATTCCTTTTTGGTTGAAGCTCCCTAGCTTAGCCCCTTTCCTTAACCTAACCCCTCCCTTTCCCTAACTAGTGAAGTTTAGTCCCGCATCTCTTTTATCATGGTCGATATGCACGTAGCGATGTATTTTATATTAAGTATGAGAAATGTACAAAAATAGGCGCACAGTCCTTTAACATATAGGCTCTCCAGCCTAATCAAAACATAAGCATCCTAGCTTATAACAACTGGCTCACCAGCCTATAAAACATATCATATACACAAAGGATCCCTGGCCTCAACATCGTGTGCACTTAAGATGATGCATGTAGTATCCTGGAATGCACACACTTCTTCATTTTACTGTGCAGTACATGCATGCACTATGCCATGAAATGTGCATACAAAAATGATATAAAAAAAACTCACCAACTTAAGTACATTTGTATTTATACTTACAATTGGGTTTGACCTTAGGGGTATTACATTTGTTGACAAAGGCAATGTCCATAGCTCATTGTAAAGTGGCTCTTGCGTTCATCAAACCGAATGGCATTTTATCATACATAAAAGTACCCCATGGGGTAGTGAACATGGTTTTCTCTTTATCATCCTCATGAATTGCAATTTGATTATAGCTTGAAAATCCATCAATCATAGACATTCTATTTTCTCCTACCACCTTTTCCAATACATCCATTTTAGGAAATGGATAATTATCTTTGAGTGATCATCTGTTTAAATTTCTGAAGTCAACACACAGTCTGATTTCACCATTTTTCTTCCTGACCGGAACTAAATTAGATACCCATTCATAGTATCTGAGTGGGACAATGATCTTAGCATCCAAGATTTTCTTTACCTCTTTCTCTATCACAAGAAATAGTATAGGATTTATCTGTCTTTGATTATTCTTGAATGGTTTAACACCTTGCTTCAGAGGAATATTGTGTTCGATTATAGTGGTATCATAAGTTCTTAATTCATCATAGGACCAAGCAAAAACGTCCTTATACTTCTTGCGAAACTCAGCATATTTGATTTTCTTTTAGGAGGCAGGTATTTGGATATTTTAACCAGCCTCAGAGTTTCCTTAGTGCTTATATCATAGTCTTCAACTTCTTCAGGCTGAGGTTGTAAAGTAGACTTCAAGGGAATATTGTCATGATTAAATAATCTCTACAAGGGAATCAAAACTTTAGGGATCTGATTATTTTTCAATAACAACATGTGGTGATTAGCGATTTTATCTTGAAACTCCTAAGGATCTTCTCCTTCCTGCATAATCCAAACAGGTTCATTCTATTTTTTTTGATCAATATGCGTTTAAGCAAATTCATCCACCATCTCTAAAAACTGTTTGAATTGTTCATCATCTTCAAAGACCTACCAGTGTTGTATATTTTTTGGTATTAATGGTATGTGCCTCATTTCTATATGATACTTCAATTTGAAAATAGTTGGAGGTACAAACGTATAGGTTGCTTTGGCCAATGAATCCGCCCATTGATTTTCTGTTCTGGGGATGTAGTGAACATTAACTGATGAGAAAAAAAATTCAATTAGATCCCAAGCACAATTTCTGTAAGACCTTAAACTTGGGTGTTTATCATGGTACTGACAATTTATCTATTTTATAATTAATTCCACATCACCATAAACTTCCAAATTTTAAATTTTCAACTTCCTAGTGGCCTCTAATCCTAAGACCAGGGCTTCATATTCACATACATTTTTAGTGGAATCGATGTCCCACTGTAAAATGTAAGAAAAAGGGATAATAAACTCATCTCCAAGTGCCAAAAATAGAACTCCAGTTCCCTCTCCTTCACAAGATGAAGCACCATCGAAATACATTTTCCAAACTACAGTACTATATACATCTTTATTTGTTTTTTCTATTTTTTCTTTTTCTGTACAATTTTCTTCTATACAATCATGTAAATCATCATCAATGGATAAAATACAATTTCCTAAATCCTGATCTATGACATAAACAGGGTAATTAGTCGGATTCAGTGAGTCACTTATTGTATATGCCAACCTTGTCTCTCTGTACAAGCAGGTAAACTACCCACCGAAGATCGAGATTGTAGCGTATGTCATGTCGAGTTGAAGGGATCCTCCCAGTTTGGCGCCCCAAGACCTGGATAACAACATGCCATACTTTGGATATATATCAGCAACAACCACATCCATCAAAACACATTTTACAGGAATCTGCACAAGATTAACCACTAAATCTTTAGTCATACCCATACATTTAATTTTTCTCGAATCAAAAGAATACAAATCTCTGTATGGTCGAGTAATTTTGAGACCAAGTCTATCCATAATACCTGTGGTAATCACATTATCGGAAGCTCCAAAATCTAACATGCAATTATGAAGAAGATGATCATGCACAATTAGCGTAATGTAGAAAGGCACGACAGTATCTCTGGCACCTTCAAAATGTGGACCAAAAATTATATTCAGTTTATCATCTTCTAAATTTATGACGTGGACCTGACTTTCAGTATCCGAAAAATTATTATTATAGCAATTTTCTTTCTGTATGTAGGGTTTTTTTCCAACTCAACCAGAGGTACAGAGATCTTGATCTTATTAACCTCATTCTCTAGATTGAAATTTCCCATTGTCTTATCGACTTCTCTGGTTTGGATTTCTATCTCTAGGCCTTAGATTATACTTATGTTGAAGCTCGACCATTATATTATTGACGATTCCTTGATAAGCATATTCTTCTGTATTATTTATGCTTTCATCATTATTAGACCAATATTATGTATTTAGAGACTTTTCATAATCTTGTTTCATCAAAAAAGGTTCTCGGCAATCATCACCAAGATTATTGATATCTTCTTCTAACTCCTCAAAGTTTCATAGGTGCACTCCTCCTATAAAATTTTCATTCTTAAAGGGGGCCTGAATCTTTTGATCTTGATTCTTGATCTGTCTTTGTTGGATTTGAGGATTAGGATTTCTTCTGAAATCTTTTCTAGGGAATTGATCATTCTTAGATTGTTCCAATTCCATTTTTGATATTTTATTTGAAAATTCTTTGATTATTTTTTCCATGTCATCCATCTTATCTTCTGAAGACCTCCCAGATCCAGAGGGTCCTGCTTGTTCTTTGTATCATCTGATTTCTTTATTTCCCATTTCGAATTTAGCTTTTATCTTCCCTCATGCCATCATATTTGAATCAATTTCTACAGCATCGTCCTGCATTTTAGTGAGGTCAACAGATCTTCTTTCCCTCAATAACAGAGAAAAATCAGGCTCTAAATCCCCGACAAAAGTTACCTTTATTGTAGGTTGAGAGGGTTTAACCTCAACTGAGATCTTGTTATATAATTTATTAAATATTTGAGTGAATTCAAGAACTATTTCTGAATTCTTCTTTCTTAAAGCTCCAAAATCAGTTAGATAATAAAGGTGATATTTTCTCTCTCCCCATTGTCTAAGAAAGGCACTTTCTAACTCGTCATATGATCCTATGGAATCTGCCGAAAATCCTTGGAACCAGGTTCTCATATGTCCTTTGAAGGTGTGAACTAGAAGCCTTGAATAAATTTCCTTGTGCTCAAGGCCAAGGATATCAGTGAATTGATCGAAGAAATTTATGTGCTTAGTCGCAGTTAAGTATCCCTCTCTGGTGAACTTTGGTAGGTTTTTCATATAGTTTTTGGGTAAATCATGGAGGGGAACTGGGAGGACCAAAGGAGCATACCTAGCAGCTACTTTAGAAAAAATTCTAAGAGGTAGGGGTGGTCCTTGACTGCCTCCTCCTCCTCCTCCAGCACCATGTCTTCCTACACCTCCGACACCACCTCCAACACCACATACTCTGAACGTATCCATTGATAATTCAAGATATGAAAATTTGGATTTATAGGAAGGATTTTCAAAAATATGTAGTGACCTTTTGGTCCCTTCAGGATTAAGTGAAAAAGGTTCAGGAGACAGAAAATATGAAAAAGAGGGAACAAGGAAAAGGGGGCTAGGTTCTGTGGATTTACAGGATATATAAATGGGAGAACCAACAGGAATCAGGTCAGAGTATAAGATGTATTCTTAAAAACTTCGAGAGGTTGGAAGCTTGACTTCGGGAACTGATGAAATATCAATTGAAGCGGGTATTGAGATGGATTTTTTGCCTTTATTAGTAAAGGAGACAGTTGGAATGGTGTCAGATTTAATCTTGGGTGAAACCAACTCGGGTTTTAGGGTTTCATCTTTGATTTTAATAGTAAATGATTCTCTGAAAAAGACTTCAGTAAAATATTTTTGTGGAGTTAACTACTCAAATAAAACCTTAGTATTAGATTTGGGTTGATAAACCTTACTTGTTGATGTAGTAGTCTTTTTAAGGTATCCCCTTGGTTTCAAATTTTTTTCAAGGTCAGATACAGGCGAAATCTACTTAACGTCTGGATTCTTTCTAGTATTTCTTCGACTAAATGCCAGTTTATTAGTTGTGGATTTGCCAAGGGAAAGATAAAAATTAGCCTTATAATGTATTCAATCTTTGTTCACTATCAAAGAGAGAAACTTACCAATGTCATTCTCCCAGGGAAAAATAACTTTGTTTCTTCGTTGCCCGACAATGGCGCCAAAAATATGTTGTTCCTGAGTTTACACTTAAGGATCAAAGAATAATGTCAGGAATCAAGATAGAAGGAAAGTTTAATATTTGTGTTTTATACCTCAGTTATGTGAGGAAGATTCCTTAAATTGAATTAATAACATAACAACTCAAAGGCCTTATTTCGTATTTGAGTTAAAATTAAAAATATTGAATGTAATGAGAGGAAAAACATAAAGTTGTTAGACAAAGAAAGGCATCAGTTGCAGAAGAATATTACTTTGTAACAGAAGAAGAAAATAGATTGAATAACCTTACATGAAGCATAAAATGTAGCAATCTAATTAACTCACAGGTCTTATATTTACTAACAGTAAACATAGAGGAAAAATTGTTTTCTATCGGATAACTAAATGAAATGTAACCACAGTAGATGTTGTACTAAATTGCGATCAAGAATTCATCAAGGAAATATATACAAAGATGTTAGAATGTGGAAATATAGAAGAGCACATAACTCAATTGAACGAAATGTGGAATCCCTGGTCTGTATTTGTATTAATCCTCAATGAGGAGAGTTTTCTCAATTACATATGGAAAAAATCATCCCTTTTTTCATCTTTCAATATTTATTTATACAAAATGATTTTCAACCCTAGGCAGTTGGAATTATCGTTATTTCTAAAAAGTGACGGTTACAAAATTAAAGACTTGGAACACTTTGCTTAGTTTTACTTTGTCTCTTTCCCATGCAATACATGTTACCTCATTGGTTCTTTGAGGTACTTCATTTTCCTCTCTCAATACATTTGACACACCTGCCTACAAATTGTGCTACTAGTCTGGAAGTTTTTGTCACATCTTTTGCCTAAAAAATGTACAACTTCCTTTGTAATTGTGGCAGTCTATATTCTATCCTTTTTTCTTTAGAAGTCATTGAATGTAACTGCATATTAGGATTCACCAACCATATATCTATCTGAGATATGTCAATCTACTTTAACTGCGAAATTTCAACCCAAGCTTCTTCTAAGCTTTCTTTGATATCAAGTTGATGTTTTACAATGTCAATTTGTCCCAGAACTTCAGAACAATCATCTTTTCTTAGGCCTAGTGATTTTTTATTTAGTGAGTGAAAAATCTCTTCACAAGCCTCTTTGATTTCCTTAGCCAATATTTACTCTCGACTATATTGGCCTCCCATGTTTTCAATATTATGTCACCTCTGACCTGCTCTGTAACATACAATTTGGGAATTACAAAAATTTCTTCTTTGGTTGATGACACAACCGCTTCTTGAAAAGTGATTCAAGTTGTAGTAACCTCTCTTTATTTAAGACAAATGTTTTCCAATGATTGATTCACAACCCAAAAATGGTTTTGAATAATTTTCACCTTATCAAAAAGGCCTTGTTGCATTGATTCTAGTTGTTTATATAATTCCAGTGCATGTGCTTGAAAAATGGTTATATCTATAACCATGCTTTCAGTCAAGTTCAACTTGTCTTGTACTTGCTTCACTAATTCACTTTGCTGAATATCCCGCTTTTCGCTCACTTTCACATTCTTGCGCATGTCATCAAGACTGGATTTGAGCAGTTGAATTTCTTGTTTATCACTAGCTCTAGCCTATTCAAGTCCTTTATTGACTTCATCTTTGACATTCTTTTCTGTAGTCCTTATTTGATTTTGCAAACGACTTATCATTTGATTTATCTTTTTCAATTTCTTTGCTAGATTCTTGACTGACCACTGATTGGATGTAGAGAAGGTGCCTAATGAACCAGCCATTTCCTTGGCGAGATCTGAATCCTCCAAGCCCTGTCCATCAAATATCATCCTTTCCCTTTTGGACACTACCCCTTCTTTATGATGTGATTCTCTTCTTACTATGGCCCTCCTTGTCGTGCTAAAGAAAAATTTCGAAGGAGGCATCTCTTCAAGCGGGATCGGGGTAAGATCGCTTGCAAATGTAATTTCAGGACCAAGAGTTATGAAACTTGACTGTAGAGGGTTTAGTGCTATAACGGGACTGCCTATCTCTATGAATTGTTTTCCTTCTACTATTTGTGAGGTATCAGTAGGGGGATTGATGATAAATGAATTACCATTTGTTTCTATTTTAGTATTGTCTCAGATTGAACCTTTGTCTACTTCCCTAGATATCCTGCCCTCGAGGCTTCTAATTCTTGTCTAGACACTTCGAGATTATTTGGAATTTTTTCGGTAGTTTGTTTACCAGAAGACTCTGGTTAAAAACCTTGAGGTATGGATACCTGTACCAGAGGGGTGGTTATCAATTATCCCTATAGTATCTTGGGAAAAATACTCTGTCTGTGCTTTTGGAAAGTGAAGAAATTGGTCTATTTGTCAGGGGATAATGCTTGAACTCTGCCTTGTACCTCCTCATAAGATCTGATTCGCCTGAATATATCGTCATATGGAGAATATTAATGCATATATATTTTCATATTGCATTGATCTAGGTGCTTCTCCACGATATTATATGGATCATGTCTTTTGAATTCAATGTCGACCAATTTGACATCCTCTAAAGTTGCAACCTCTACTTTAGAATGGCCAAAATTCAGCAAGGAAAACCTTCCAACCTGTAGAGGAAATACTGGCCAAAATTTCTTCTGATATTATTTTAACTCTTTTTCAATGCCTCATGTTACCATCTAGTAAGACACTTCTCTACACACTATTATTTCAGGCAGAAACTTTGGGAAAGCATGAGGGGAAACCGAGCCTCCAAAAACCCTAATATAGGAGAAATTTTCTTCAATGAACCAATCTGCAACATGTTTAAGCTTTCCCATAATTTGATCTCAACTCCGAGGAGGTGGATGACCATATAGTGTTTGACAAATGGGGATAACTACATTATGGAAGATTTCATAAAAGAAATCTTTGGCCTTTTCCTCCCATAGTTTGGAATGATAAAAATGGATAGGTTCGACATTGGTTGGGTTCCAGCTCCAATTCATCAATGGGAATGGAGTCATAAAACAGATGGCATACATGAAATACGAAGACATATAAAAGGGGGTAGGTCGACCTTTTGACTTCACCATTTGATACTTAGTAATTTCCTTGGCTAGTTTATCAGACAACATCTTAGCCCAGTCGAAAGTGAAACCCTCAGCTACCTCATGCATGATTGATACCCATTCCACTGGGAAATGAGTAGGGATTTTATTTCCAAATATTCTAAATAACATCATGGATATATAGACAATATAGTTATTTAATGACATGGTGGAATAAACACCATGAGAGTCAGCTCTAAATTTCGTTGGAATTCCCCACTAGGTTTTAACTATATCTGGGTAGCTTCGGTCAAATTGCATACATTCCTTTTGTTCAAACTCCATCACGAACGCAAAATTATAAATATATTTTGGATTAGGGGATATATTGTACATTACTTGTAGGTGTTCCAGCCTAAAAGAGCCAACAAACACCTTTTGGTGGTTGATGATGCTTCTCGTTTGCACATCGGTGTTTTTCAAAACCCAACTTATCATGTCATTATATGGCATGAGATTCGGCCTTGTAGCTATTTTATGAAGCTTGGATTCTGCTATAATTTCAAGTTTGGTTCCTTGAGTGTCGTTATTTTCATCTGCATAATCATTTGGGAAATTTATAACTTCGTGCTCCAAGATTGCAAAATTCTGCATATAGGATCTAATTGAATCTACAGCATGTGGTGTACTATCAGACAGAATGTCTGTGTTTGGATTCGAACCTTCATCGGAATCATCATTCTTCTTCGACATTTTCCTGGGTGCCATGATGTTAGAAATAGAACACCAATACCTGTTACAGGGGAGAATGCATAATCTTTCCTTGGATAAAACTCAATACTTTGTTGAAGGTAACAATGAAATTCCAAATAGAACATCTTTATTTACGCTTAGCTTGCATTAATTCGAGTATGCTTTTTACGAATGATGAATTTATTGGTTTTAATGAGGAAAGTACATCTGGTGATACACACTCTATGATGGAAATCGTTTCCTTTGATCCATAATTAATATTATTAAATATCGACGATTCATGATCGGGTGTTTTGGATGGAACAAAATTGAAATATCCCGAAAGCAAATGCGCGAAATATTAATTTACATTGTTAATTTCCTTTTAGGAAGTTAATTAATCATGTTTAAAACTCAAGTCTTTTGGGAACTCAGGTTTCGGGATTTTTTAGATGTGATGAATGTAAAACCCCTGATTCCTGAAACGCGAAATGATTAACTTCTTTGATTTAGTTTCATTTAATTAATCAGGATTTAGTCTTTCGAAATTCTACTGCTCATCTTTCGGGTACCAAGATTTTGAAAGTTAAGACATAACGAAATATCTGAAATGTGAAACTACAAAGCAACTTTCGGTGGTTTGACTCATTAATCATTTGGAGGATCCACAAATCTGAAAGATTTAAGATCATTCAGTCATACGAAAAACTTTATCAATGGTAATATTCAAATGCACATTGTCCTTTTTTAAGTGAAAAAAGAAATTTATTAAAGTCTAAAGTTTAGAAAAATATGTGTTCCAACATGAAGTAACTCCAACATTTTGAACCTGTAGATAGATCTGTTGTACCTGATCACTGTAGACCTTCCTAGGAACTTGCTTTTAGACTCTAGACACCTCGAATCCACATCTACTCAAGTTTTTACAAATTTTCCCAATTATACATGGCATCCTCTTCTACATCCCATGTATGTATGCACCTTCCTGCATTGCATCTCACGTATGTACGTGCCTTTCTCCACTACAACCCATGTACACCTAAAAAACAAGGTTTTTTTTTCCAGAAATTCTCCAACTCCAAAACTTTCATCATCAACCCTTCTATGCTGCCTTAGACTTGCATAACTTCAGATTTATCAATGAGTACCTGCAATAAACCTTTCATCAAATAATAGATATTCAATGTGCTCAATAGGTGCTCATAGGAGACCCTTACTCTCTTATTTATACTCTCCAAGTAGCTTCCTCTAGGGGTTATCTTCTAACTACTTTACCTAGCTTCCTTATTTTAGGGATAACCCACTTCTAACCACTTTCTACACTTACAACCACTTTATCCACAAATAGTAAACTCACCCATTCTAGTTGCTACTAATTTATTTTTAATTATTTTCTTTCTGCAACAATTTAACTCATGATTAACTCCTAGTTACAACCACTTTGACTAGTAAACTTCTTCTTGGAGATTCTAGAATAAATTGACTTATTTGACCTTCTAGGGGCTTCTAGATAACTCATGAGGGTTCTCCAACTTCACAAAGACATAAATCACTAACTGTGAGGAGTTATGTGGCATACCACATATCACCAAAAACAACACGAGGTGTAATATCCATCTAGAATAGTCTTACTTGCATATTCACTGATCTTCATGCCTGTATACCTCAAACAAAATTGTGTCCCTTAACCATACTACTCGGGCTAACACAATTTTCTACTGGAATTGCTTCAAGGGTTGACATCAATGACAACCAACCCAATTAATCAACATACATTACAACATATGGAATTAATTTCCATAATGCATGGTAGAAATTCTACAAGCTTTCCTGTATTTATCCCCAAGGAAAGTATGAGCAGTTTTAGAAGGAACATGCTAGAATCATAAACCTAAAATTTCCATTGAGAGAGAACTCATTCACCTTTGGAAAACATTGAAAAACAAAAGGATTTAGGTATATATATGTGGGGATTGTTTTTTATATATGTGTATATATGGATTGAAATAAAAAGGGGAGAATTATTTTTATAAAATAATTATATGTATATATGTGTGTGTGTGTAGTGGGTGTAATGATTAAGAACATGTGTTTCTTCCTTGGAGGTCACATGTTCAAATCCAGAGGGGGGTAGGGTATGTATATCTCCATAGAATTCAACAAAAATAGACAGCCAGACCTTGTGGGTTAAACACTCAAGCATATCACTCATGGGGAAGAAAAAAATGGTTGTGCCTATGAAAAGGTATAGAAACCACCAATAAACCATTGACAAGTGGTGCACACAAAAAGTTAATGGAACTCGAAAAGTTACACTATGGAGTTATCGAGGCCACCTCGAAATAAACCCTACAAAAAGATAAAAACAAATGTAGTAAGCAAATAAGAACTTAAGAATCACACACACACACACACACACACACACACACATACATTCTAGAATCCCATGAGTTACTTGGAGATGATGGAAAATGGTTTTCATGTCACCTAACCTACAAGAAAATATGCATTCAAGTGGGTGTTATTTGAAAATTTAAATTTGAAATTTTGTTATTTATTTTTAAAGTATAGGTTGTTTGCATTTTAATTATATTTCATATTTTAATTTTATTAAAGTAGGTTTTATGTTATTATACATGTTTATTAATAAATAAATAATTTTGAAATTATGATAGTTGTAACATTGTGTTGGTATGATTAAAGGTTAAGAATATATGTTTATTCCTTGGAGTTTATAGATTCAAATCCAAAGGGGATAGGGTATGTTGGCATTTGACCAAGTTTTGGGAGATCTTTGGTCAAGTTTGACCTATTTTGGGACTTCAAAAACCTGTCAAAGGCATAGCACAAGACAAAGCAGAGATCGCGGGATCTTGGCCCCCTTTTTGGGTCCTCTTTGGGATTTGGGATTATGTAATGGGTATGGGATGTAGGCTCATGAGTTTACCCATGTGTAGGCCTATTTTGTAAAGTATAAATAGATGTCTAGGATATGTAAGAACAGAACATAGGCATATCTATGTGATATTGTGCTAAGTGCTAGATCTATGTGATAGAAGGATTGTAAGTGCTCTGTACATACTCTGTGAAGCTTGTAGAGATGAGTACAAGTAATTGTAAGAAGGCTTAGTGATGTAACCTATCTTGAGGAAGGAGGATCTGGCAAGGTGTGCACAGATCTTTTGTCTTATGCGGAGTAGGATTTTGATGCTATGTGCCTGTAAGAAGCTTGAGAAAGATAATAAAGAAGAGGAGTTGGTGGACATAGCCTCAAGGTGGGGGTGAACCACGTAAATGTTGTGTTTCTTTGCTTTGTGCGATGTCTTGATGTGTTTATGTATTTACTTGCTAAGTGTTGTGATATAGATAAATAGATTTGTTTATGCTTTGTGATAATAATGTATATGGATGCTAGATCTGATCTATGTGAATATGCTTAGTGATGAATCTGCTAGATCTAATCGACCTCTCTATGATACGTGCTTAGATACATCAGATATGAATGAATGATGCGATGCTTTGTTTTATCTGTGGAGTATATAGTGGTTGAATGTTGATGAACTATTGGTGTTGAATGCTTGGTTATGTATTACAATCACAGATCTGTGTCCCAACTAAGGTTGCAGACACCTGAGTCCTACAACGACTCCTGCCTCTACCTCGGGTAAGACTTCATCTACTCCGCAAGTGCTACCAAAAGGGCCAGTAGTTAGGGTTTTGTTGGAGCGTTGAACCATGGGTCTGCCCTTGTCCCAACAAATGGTTCTGTTGTTGGGACTTGAAACTATGATTGTTGGGAACTGAGAAAGAAGAGGCTTTGTGCAAAGAGCTAACCTGAAACTATGAAAGATCTATGTGTAGATTTGTCACCCTAGTGCACAACATTCTACTTGACCTGTGAAGCTCTGTGCCAAGAAAAGATGTCAGATCTGAAGAAAAGAGGTAAGATCTGCAAGTTATGTGCTTTGATAAAGGTAATAATAGTGAAAAGTTCTAGATTTGAAAGCTTTGTGCTCTATAGAAGTAAGATAAGTGGAAATTTTTGTTTGTAAAGTATGGATCTAGGTATGTTTGATAGATTATGTCCTAGATCGAAAGCTAAGGCACTAATAGATGAAATAAGGTTTGATATTTATAGATCTGATAAGAATAGTGAAACACATGTTATACATATGCATAGAAAGAATGTTTGGATTAACAAGTGGATGTAGGATCCTCGAAAGAAATGTTTGCAGGTTAGCTACTATGACCCTAGCGCGCATTACAGAAAGAGCTTGGAATCATTTAAAAGAAATAGAGGATTAATCCTCTGTTACAGTTGCAAAAAACTGGGACATCTTACTAAGGAATGCCCTAGAAGAAGACCTAGTTGTCTTTGTTGCAAAGCTATGGACCATGAAGTATTGTATTTCCCTAAAATGATTGCTAAGCTTGAAGGAATGAGCATGAGACAAGAAAACCCTAAGGTAGATCCATAAATGGCAGAACCCCAGAAAGAATCAAAGAAAGTATTGCTGCAGATAAAAGAAACCCTGAATGACCACCGACTTGTCATCTTATCTGAGATCTTCAAAGAAAATGAATGCCTTGAAGCCAAAATAGGAGACTTCCACATTGGCTGTGTTCTAGACGAGGAAACACGGGTGAATATCATAACAGAAAGAACTTGGGAAACTATAGGAAGGCCTATGATTCCTTTACTAGGAGGAATAGGGATATTTAGAGGAAAGATGATAAACCTATGTGGAAAGATTACCCAAATATCTATGAGTGCCAATTGAACTTCGATAGAAGAAGAATTTGAAGTTGTTAAATTTATTGAGAACAATGCCCCATTTACTATGTTACTAGGAAAACCTTGGATTGAATGAGATCAGGCCAAAAGGAAAGAAGAAGAAGAAGTTTTAGAGCAGAAGAAGCAAGAGTTAAAATCTTTTATGACTAGAAGGATCGCACACTTGATTGAAGAACAAGAGAACAGATCGAAGCTATCTAAATCCAGAGACCTGAATGTCAAAGTTGCAAGAACACTAGAAGACCCACAGAGGATTGAAGTACCTAGTCTAGCTAAAGAAGAAGTATCACCCTCGAGTCTTAGGAAAGACTCTCAACAGCGCAAAGTAACTATGGCAAACACAGATAAGAATTAAAATGGAAAAAGGAATACTGAGATGAAGCTCACTAGGAAGAAGGCCAGGAAACTAAGTAAGAAGAGAGATAAGATCGATAAGTTACGGAAGGTTCCAGAGGGAACTTCGCAGAAGGAAAATTTTCAAAATTGGAGATTCGTCGGGATAGCAGAACAACATCACATGGCACTTCGCCATGGTGAAGTGATATAGCCATTGGGATCAATATAACCATTTGGTTGACCCCACGAACGGGTAGAAAGACATTTATCGTTCGCCACCAGACCATTTGATTGTGCCATAATGGACAGAACTGAGTTAATGAAGGATTCTCACCCGTTGCAAGAGATCCATTGTCAAGTTATCTATTTATCCCATCGTGCCATGCCCCGGGAACACTTTCGCTAACCATAAATCTGAGCCCGTGGAATCGTTGATTTTACACAGTGATCATTGCTCTATTTCCATCTATCCCATTGCATTGAGAGATTACTCTCCGACCTTGAGATTTTCAAACCCAAGCGTGTATGTCAGATGAGTTCAGCGCTGCGGAGAAAGTTGTTGAAGAATTTCTGATCAACCTCACGACTGAAAGAGTCATGCCGATGTCTGTAGATATACAAGCTTCATTGACGAGAACGATGCAAGCCTCTCCGTCGACTGCTCGGGGAGTCAGACCATCCCGACCATCGGCAGAAAAGAGAACCAAGCATAAAGATGACCTCGGAAATACAAAACTAATTCCAACCATATTGCTTGATTACATATCAACTCTGACTAGCATGGTGAATCGTGATAGTGTACCATGCGATTTTGAGTACACCATAGTTACTGTGTACCTCCCGAAGGGGATACGTGTAGTTTGAACAGAGCAGGATAAAATCACAGCATTGAAGTTCAGTGAATTCAACCTTGGAGATCGCAAGATCTATGGTATGCTCGCCCCATACAAGTACCTAACCAAAACAAAAGGGAAGAACTCGAAGATCATCCCTTAGTCATGGACGATGAACCTCGCACAATCCACCCTGTTGAATGTCATGAAGATCCCACACTTCAGAAGACACTAGGAAGTCAATGCCTCTGTCAAGCTGCTACTCTTGTGTTACCATGGTGACTACTTATGGCTAGACCACTGCATTACAATTGACCCATCATTGATCCACTGGACCACATGACTGAGTATACATGGACCCGACCCGCAATACTTTTATCCAAGAAAAGCCCCAGATTGCGCACTCACATAGATGATCAAGGATACATATGGCGACGTTGAGAAGGGAACAAGAGGCTACAAGGTAGCTTCCATTCAGAGTAGCATAGTGCGCCTCACATGTCAATTGATAGATGGAAAATTAGTAATAAAGAATCGACCTACGCAGGTCACTGGCTTTGTTGTTGACCTCACAGGGAAGTGCATAGAAGGCCTACAGATGAACTGAGTGAAGCACCTAGTTAACCAGTTGGAACTAGACTATCGAGAAGCCCCATGATGGGGGTGAACCACGTATATGTTGTGTTTCTCTGCGTTGTGCGATGTCTTGATGTGTTTATTTCTTTACTTTCTAAGTGCTTTGATATAGATAGATAGATCTGTTTATGCTTTGTGTTAATGATGTATATGGATGCTAGATCTAACCTATGCGAATATGCTTAGTGTTGAATCTGCTAGATCTAATCAACCTCTCTATGATAAGTGCTTAGATACATTAGATCTGAATGAATGATGCGATGCTCTGTTTTATCTATGGAGTAGATAGTGGTTGAATGTTGATGAACTGTTGGTGTTGAATGCTCTGTTAAGTATTACAATCACAGATCTGTGTCCCAACTAAGGTTGCAGACACATGAGTCTTGCAACCACCCCTGCCTCTACCTCGGGTGAGACTTCATCTACTTCGCAGGTGTTGCTGAAAGGGCCAGTAGTTAGGGCTTTGTTGGTGCATTGTTGTAGCGTTGAACCCTAGGTCTGCGCCTGTCCCAATAGGGTATTCTCAATTTTCTACGCAGAGGAGGCTCCTTGTCCCAAAAACAAGAGGATATGATTAATGGTTAAGAATATATGTTTCCTCTTTGAAGATCATATGTTCAAATCTAAAGGAGATAGGTTATGTACACCTCCATAAACTTTAATAGTCGAATCGTTGAGCGAAGAGAATCCCTTATCCCACAAACAAAGCAATCTCATACACTAATTTAATGTCTAACTTATTTGTGACCTTAAAAATAAATTATTATCATTATAATCCAGTAACATAATTAAATTATGTATAATATCCTATAATTATTGAAATTACATTCAGTGCACAAACCTAACCTACTATGCTATCAATGGCATAGTCACTGAGAAATGCAATATGTATCTAAAATATAAGGTATTAAATATACATGCGTGCAATGGTTTATTATTAATTTGTTATATTATAAAGTTGCTAAAGTGTTCTTGTGGGCATGTTATACTGAAAAGTCCAACCTTCTCATTATTGATGAAAATGAAGGAATGATACCATCAACCTCCATAAGCTATTACGTTCACTTTTCTTATTTAATTATGTGAATTTATATAAATAATGACAATTACTTAATATATTAAGTAGAATTTATTACGCTCACTTGTCTTAATTAATTAAGAAAATTTATATATAAACAACGACAACTACTTATATATTAAGTAGAATGTATATTGAACACGGGAAATAAATAATTGGTTAAGCTTTTAATATGTTTTGAAATCACCAAGGGAGAATTTCATTTTAAAAAATATCACTTATCCTGTTATATTAAAAGGAGTGGAGCGTGTTATTTTAAATTTTATGCTCTCGAAAACTCAATATGAGACGTCTCTACATGGTTTATATAATAGAAAGAGATTTAAATAATAGAAAGAGAGGGATTTTATTATTATTTAAAAGGGTTGATGTTTTAGGATAAGGAAGTCCATTTCTTATGAACTAACAAAAAGATAATAATGAAATTATATATATATATATATATATATATATATATATATATATATATAAGGTTACAGATTAAGTTAAATATTAAATGATTTAGTCATTAAATTGATGTATCAGATACAATTTCACTGTTAAAATTTACGGAGGTGTACATACTTTACGTCCTCTAGATTTGAACATGTGATCTCCTAGGAGGAAACATATGTTTTTAACCATTAAACCCACTCAAATTATATATAATCTAATTTTCAGGTCAAAGCTAATTCATAACCAAATGATTTAGCCACTAAATTGGTGTATGAGATCCCCTTATTTGTGGGACAAAGGACTCATTCCACATAACGATTTAATTGCTAAATTTTATGGAGGTGTACATACTCTCCCCCTATCGATTTGAACATATGACCTCCTAGGAAGAAACACATGTTTTAAACCATTAAGTTCACTCAAACTATATAATCTATTTGAAATTTCATTTTAAAATGTTTAAAATTATGTTTAAAAATATTTAATATTAAGAAAGAATATAAGACATTAATTTACAAAATTATTGAAACACTTCGTTTTTATATATGTATATATATATATATATATATATATATATATATATATATAATCCAAGTGGTTCAATAATTTTATA
>JASDQU010818352.1:17944-30160 GCA_032191745.1 Picea mariana | reverse complement strand
CAATGTCGCTTATCAGGTTAAATGTACAAATGCTTCCTAGATGAAGCTACATCTATCAATCATGTATGTAAACGTTGAATACTTTAGAATTGTTTGTTCATTTTTTTGACATAAGGATCCATACTTACAATAAAAGAGAAGGATACATGGAAACAAATACTTGTGAAACCTTATATATGATATTTCCTAATATGCCTAAAAGTTATGGCTATCATGGCTTTTGCAAAGAATGAAATTAGAATAGAAATTAACTACTTTGCAACATATACTTGTTTGTAAATTATTTCACTTCTAAATCTTATCCACTCAATAATGAAGGAATATGCCATGGTACAAGACATAAACATAAGAAATTTAAATCCTAAATCAGTAAATGGCATGTGCTTAGCACTTAGATAAGTACATTTAACACAAAATAACCTTGCAATCTGAGTGTTTCAATTAAAAATCAACTATAATATATCGCACTCATGACCCATTAATATGGTTAAGTCGAAAACCCAAAAAAAATTAATAAAATAAGGTGGAAAACTGCTAAAGTACAGGGTATAATTAATTTTGACACGTGATTAAAAGACTTAAACCTCTAATTGATGATTAAATTATTTGCATTTTTTTTAATTTAGAAGCATATTTTAAAATGCTTGGATTGTTATATTTTAGATTTGATCTCTCGACTTCTTTAGAAGTTTGAGTGGGATGTGAATCCTTAGATAGATGGTTGATAGTTTGTTGAAATTTTGGTACTACTTCCTTACTATGTATCCACTTTTTAGGTCCAAAATTTCAAGTTGAGTGGCTAAAACATTTAATAACATTTAACAAGAATGTAGTTGCATCAAGTGGCGCTTTCAATAAGAGAGATAAGAATTTAAGAGACCAATGGATGGCATGTGGTCTTTATGTTGTTTGAATTGTTTTGTGAGAAGAATTTTATTAATTAGTCTACTTACTTAATGGAGTTGTGTTTCCGAGCAATGCTATAATCCTATACTTATGTTGTTTGAATTGTTTTGTGAGAAGAATTTTATTAATTAGTCTACTTACTTAATGGAGTTGTGTTTCCGAGCAATGCTATAATCCTATACTTCACATAGTTATAGGTAAATGCTTTCCACTAGCTTATCATACTTGCTAACATGGAACATTGATGGAGTTGCATTTCCCGGCAATGTAATAATGGGTCACCTAAAGAAACCTACTTTAATGACACTCAAGTTGACGACAATCAAGTTGGAGTTGAATCCATGGAGGTGGATGACCAGAAACTGCCCCTTGAAACAAGCTCGTCAGAAATTCCACCAAGGTTAATCGTAGTTCTCAAATGTTCCTATAAGTTCCCTTGACACCACCTGGAACCTTCGACCCCAAACAGAACCCAAACCTCGTGTAGGTCCCACTTTGGTGGTAACGCAATTGTGTATGGCCAAGCTCTTGTGTCTAAGAAATTGCATTATAATGAACACCACTTTGATACTCGAAAATCAACGAGGCCATGACTGCATTATTCCTCTTATATTGATTCCGTTGTTGATGCATGAATGAGATGTAGTGATTATCTTATATTGATGACATTGTTTTCAAACTCAAAGATGCATGAATGGGATATAGTGATTACCCAGAGGTGGAAAAGTTTGTTTGTGGGTAACCTTGTGAAGAAATAAACAGATTATAGTATCCCATCACTGCAACAACGCATATTTAGTGAAGAAGATAGTCAATCTTTTTCCATGTGAGACCTTAAAAGACCACGCGTTCCACATGAAAGTAAGAGACCCACCGTGTGAAAGAGAAGTGGCCCAATTTGTGAAGATATGTGTGAAAGTCAATACGTCAAGAAGAAGAGAACAACCATCCATCCGATCGCATGTTTTCAAGTTTGTGCCATATGATTCACTGCCAATAAAATTAGAGTCTTCGATAGTGCACGACGGATTAATTAAAGTAAGAATTGGTAAGGTCACAACGGAGAATACAAAGATTAGTAAAGATCTTGCACATTTTGGAGGTTGGGTAAATTACCTTTACCAACAACTTGATTTGGGCACTGTTTGATGTCAGGCATGTACCATATGATAACGAAGAAGTACCATATAATAACGAAGAAGTAGGGTTTGTGCTATCCTCCGCCCAAAACTGTGAAAAAAATGGTCCAGGAGAAATTAAGCTCCATAGTTTTGAGCTCATAAAAAAATCGACTACCTTTCAGAAAACAAGCGCACACGGATAATCAAGTACCTTCCATAAAATAGGTATTTGTCTCGATGATCTGGATAATCCTCCATGAAATGATTTGTAGCAGAGAGCGCCGCCATTGCTTTGCCTAGTATTATTTTGAATGAAGAAGAAGTAGAGACAGGGGGAAAAGAGGCGGTGATGCTGTAGGAGGCTAAACAAGATAGGTGGAAGGCTTTTGAAAAACTAAGGAAAAAAAAAGACACATGGAAACATTCTATAGACTGATAAATTGGACAGACTGCAGTTTTTAGTTGGACTAAGACAGACGATAAAGGCTAGAGAGGAACATCCCCTTAAGAAAACGACTTCAGCCTAATAATTCTGCGTGAGGTCGTTTCTTGGGAGTCGGGACTATACGAAGAAGCTAACTATGAGGAAAGGACAAAAGGATAGAAGAAATGTACGGCCAGTGAGATGAATGACAAGTTTTAATGTAACATACCATGAATACTGCGGAGGTAACTAAACCATTCCACATAATTAACATTCAAAATGCAAATACCAAGTGCTTTAAATAGTTTTCTTTCATCCAAATCTTGCGCCTATTTACTACAGTTTTCCACTAATGTGGCCCCCACTTTCTTCATGTAACCACCAATGATGCTTGCTAATGCACTCTGTAATTCATATATCAATGCACTAATACCTCTGAACTTGTGCAATCTAAACTCTTGAATAATTTGTATAATGCTTTTCCTACCGCTGCCTTCTTCCAATATAGACAATCTTGAAAAATGTGATGCCTGAGTTTTAGGCATTCAGTTATCTCAGCTGTTCCATCTGTGTAACCGTAGCTGGCACTTTTTGATCAACCTTTGCGAAGTTTTTTTGCTGCATAATTCCTCAACAGAACTGCTAGGCATTATTTAAAGACTTAGTTTTTATAAAAAAAAGTATGTTGTGATCATTTTGGTGTAGGGTTTTGTAAAGATAGAGGTGCTCTTTTATTTTCTGTAGCATTTTGGGTTGTCTCTGTAACTTCTTGTAGCATTTTGGGCTGTCTCTGTAACTTGCTGTAGCATTTTGCTTGAAAACAGAGCATTTAAAACAAAGTTTTTTTAAGTAAAGTTTTTTGGAAAATTTCTTCTAGACAGGATGTGAATCTATTTGGGTTTGATTATATAGTCATATAACTCCTTTTAAGATCAGATCTTTCATTTGGTATCAGAGAAGAGTTTGTGGTTGTTTGCAGCCAAAAGAAGAAGACAATGACCCAAAATAACAGTTCAGTTCAATACCAGATTCCTCTTTTCTGTGGGGAAAATTATGAGTATTGGAGTGGGAACATGAGAACTTTGTTTATCTCACAAGATTTATGGATGCTTGTTTCTGCAGGGTACATAGAGCCAGCTGATCAAACTGCTTATAATGCATTATCAGTTGATTAGAAGATAGATTTGAAGGAGAACATGAAAAATGATGCCAAAGCTTTGTTCATCCTTCAAACTCGAGTTGACATCACATTTTTTCCTAAGATTGCAGAATGTAATAAGTCCCATGATGCTTGGGAAACTTTGGAAAAATCTTATAAAGGTTTTGTCAAGGTAATGGTTGTTAAAATCCAGATGTTGAGACGAGATTTTGAGTCTCTATCTATAAAGGAAAGTGAAAATGTTGAATTTTTTATCACTAGAGTTCAGAATATTGTAAATGCTATTCATGCTCATGGTGAAATACTTGAAGAAAGGAAGATTGTTGAAAATGTTTTAATAACTCTTCCCAAAAAGTTTGATCCAATTACTATTGCTATAGAAGAGTCAAGAGATTTATCTCGGCTAACCCTTGCTGATTTATTTGGTAGTCTTCAAGTTCATGAAGACAGGTTGAAAAAGAATGAGGAACCTTTTGATCAGACTTTTCAAAGTAAGTTGAAATTTGATGAGAATAAGAAGCAATTTTCAACTGCCATGAGTGAAGCTTCTACTCGTTTTTTTAAAGGAGGTAGAGGTCATGGCGGAGGTAGAGGAAGAGGTGGCCGAGGTAGAGGAAGAAGAAACAGCTCTGACAGAGGCATTTTTCATTGCAACTACTATAATAAACATGGTCACCTTGAAAGATATTGCTTTAAGAAGAAGAGAGACACCTCTCAAGCAAATTTCAGCAAGGAAGAAGGTGAAATCTCTTAAACTTTGTTTCTTACAAGTAATTGCCTTGAAGATAAAGATGATTTTACATGGTATTTAGATAGTGGTTGTTCAAATCATATGACTGGAAACAAAAGTCTGTTTGTAAAGTTAGATGAGAGTGTGAAGGGAAAAATAAATTTTGGCAATGACAATGAACCAGATATAATTGGTAAAGGTACCCTTGCCATAAAAGTCAAGAATGGAGGTATTATGTATGTACAAGATACTTTGTTTGTTCCAGGTTTAAGGTACAATTTGATTAGCATAGGGCAACTAAACTCTAAAAATTACAAGACTGTTTTTTAAGGAAGGTTTTGTAGGATTTTTAACAATATTGCCCTAGTTGTTGAAGTTCCTATGACAAAAAATATGATGTTTTTTATGAGAATGGAACCAAATGTAACTTGTTTGAAGGCCTCAGTTGATGTGTCTTGGCTTTGGCAAAAAAGGTTAGGAAACATTAATTTTGGATATCTTTCTATGCAACAAAAGAAGAATTTAGTAAGAGGTTTACCCTCTTTCACAAATCCTGGTAACAAGTGATGTCACGGTTGTGTAATATGGAGGAAACACAAAGATAGATTTCCTTTTCATCAATTTAGAGTAGCAGAGACTTTGGATTTAGTACATGCAGATATTTGTGGCCCGGTGCAAACTTTGTCCCTTGTAGAAAACAAATATCTCCTTCTTTTTTTCGATGACTTTTCAAGAATGTCGTGGGTTTATTTTCTAAGTGAGAAGTCTCAAACTTTTATCTTTTTTTCAAAAGTTTAAAGCTCTTGCTAAGAAGCAATCAGGATACTATTTGAAAGTCTTGAGAATTGATCGAGGTGGAGAATTCACCTCTGATGAATTCAAAGAATTTTGCAATTTACATGGCATAAAGAAGGAGTTAATTACTACATATACTCCTCAACAAAATGGAGTAGCAGAGAGAAAAAACAAAACAATTGTAGAGATTTCTAGATGTATGCTAAAAGAAAAGAGTTTGTCAAACATGTTTTGCGAAGATGCAGTCCATACAGCTACATATATTCTCAACAGAAGTCCTACAAAGATGGTAAAAAATCTACTCCTTATGAAGCTTGGTTTTGTAGAAAACCAACTATTTCTCAGTTGAAAATTTTTGGGTCTCCATGCCTTATTCACATTCCTGCACAACAAAGACAAAAATTAGATGGAAAATTAGTGAAATGAATTTTCATTCGATATTCAAAAGAAATCAAGGTGTACATGTTTTTTGATCCACTTACTAATAAAATTTATGTTAGTAGAGATGTGATCTTTGATGAAGGGGGAGTTTATCAGAAGAATGAAGGAGAAGATAAAGAGCTTACCCCACATACTGAAAATTTGTTTTTTGATAACAATGATCAATCTTTCCAGCCCTTTGTTGTAAGAAATGCAAGCTCACCTTCAAGGAGTTCTCCATAAAATTCATCTTCATCTTCTCCGTCAACTGGATCTCAAGTTGATACTCAAACAACACCTCCATCTAGTCCTCCTAGAAAAACAAGAAGTTTGAAAGAGATTTATGAGACATCAAGGTATGCTAATGATCATTTTGCTCTTGTTTCTTCTGAAAATGTTGAGCCTGCCAGTTTTAAAGAAGTTTTTTTTGCTGAGACATGGGTGCAAGAAATGGAGGATGAAATGTCTCAAATACAGAAAAATGACACATGAGAGTTAGTTGAACTCTTTCATGGAAAATCTTCCATTGGAGCAAAGTGGATTTACAARCTGAAATATAATATGGATAGAAGCATTTCAAAACACAAGGCATATTTAGTTGCAAAGGGGTATGTGCAAAAAGAAGGCATTGAMTATGAGRAAACGTTTTCTTTTGTAACAAGACTTGAAACAGTAAGAACTTTTCTTTCCATTGCATCTCAGTTAAAATTGAAATTTTATGAGATGGATGTCAAATCTACTTTCTTAAATGGATATTTGAAGGTAGAAGTTTATGTTGAACAACCTCAAGGTTTTATTGTTGAAGGTAAAGAAGATAAGGTGTATAGGCTTAATAAGACACTTTATGGTCTTAAACAAGCTCCTAGAGCTTGGAACTCTAGGATTGATAAATATCTTCATGATTATGGTTTTGTTAAGTGTTCTTTTGAAACTGCAGTCTAGAAAAAGGTCATTGGATCATATTTTATTATTCTTTGCTTGTATGTAGATGACTTAATATTTATGGGCACCTCAATATCACTTGTGAAGGAGTTTAAAGAAGAAATACAATCAGAATTTGAGATGTCTGATTTGGGAGAAATGCAATATTTTATGGGCATGAAAATAAGATAAACAACTGAACGTATATCTATTTTCCAAACCAAATATGTTGAAGACATGTTGAGGAGGTTTAACATGCAGAATTGTAAAGCTGTGAGTATTCCTCTTGTTTTTGGGAGAAAATTGACGAAATAAGATGAATCTTCTCTCTTTGATGCCACTCTCTATAGATCCATGGTTGGTAGCTTAATGTATCTGACCACTGCTAGACCAGACATTATGTTTTATGTAAATCTGGTTGCTAGGTTCATGAATCAACCTCATGAGTCTCATTGATAAGCAGCTAAAAGAATACTCAGATATGTAAGTGGTACCATATTTTTTGGATTGCTTTATAATGCTACTAATAATTTCAATGTTGTAGCATACATAGATGCATATTGGGAAGGTAGCTTGGATGATCACAAAAGTACTTCAGGATATGCTTTTCTTTTTGGAGGAAATCTTGTTTCCTGGAGAAGCAAAAATAAACCCACAATTGCTCTTTCTACATCCGAAGCGGAGTACATTACAACATCATCTACAAGTATTCGAGTCATTTGGATGGAAAGATTGTTAGAAGAATTGGGCATGGAAATTCGTAAACCTATTAAAGTTTATTGTGACAATAAAAGCACAATCTCTATGACAAAGAATCCAGTTTTCCATAGCAGGAGTAAACACATTGACATTCGCCATCAATTCATTAGGGAACTTGTCCAACAAGAGTTTTTCTTTTTTGAATTTTGTAAATCTGAAGATCAACTTGCAGACATTTTTATGAAGGCTCTTCCAAAGGATCGATTGGATAAACTCATATCACAATTGGGAATCCCCAAAATTGACATCAAGGGGGAGATTGAAAAACATGATGCCTGATTTTTCAACATTCAGTTATCTCAACTGTTCCAGCTGTGTAACTGTAGCTGCCACTTGTTGATCAACCTCTCCCACGTTTTTTTTTCTGCGTAAGTCTTGAAAAAAAAAGTTGGGCATGATTTAAAGACTTAGTTTTTGTAAAAAAAAGTATGTTGTGATCATGTTGGTGTAGTGTTTTCTAAAGACATAGGTGCTCTTTTATTTTCTATAGTTTTTCATGTGAGAGGGAATTGCTCAAACTTACTGTAGCATTTTGTTTGAAAATAGATCATTTAAAATATAGTTCTTTTTTGAGTAAATTTCTTTGGGAAATTTCTTCTAGACATGATTTGAGTCTGTTTGGTTTTGATTATATAGTCATATAACTCTTTTTGAGATAAGATCTTTCAAATCTTCCCCATCTCTAGTCACCTCAGCTATTTTTTTATTTTCTTGTTCCCCATCTCGAGTCAGGTTAGCTAATTTTTTATTTTCTTGTGTGAGATGAATAATGGTTGCAACTGCCTCTTGCATTGTTGTAGTAGCTGTAGAAGGTTGAGTAGTTGGTAAATTTTCTAACTTAAATGTTTTGAATACCCTATTTGTCGCTTTACTCAACAAAATATCGGTTCCCTGATCATATCCATCACTTGCCATGCCTGAGAGTATGCTTGTAAACGATATCTTCCACTGTCTCGAGATAGTCGGCCAATTATATGGACTAAGGATATTCCCATTAGCTTCTAGATTTTTTGCTCGCCTACATAAAATATTCATTTACGTCTAACTTGGGGTCAGGATCTGGTTTTCACAAATACTTCAAACTTGTTTGATATGCTGCTTGATCTAGTGCTACTCGAGGATCCGAACACCATTTACCCACACATCCTACCCACTTCCAAGTTTCTATCTATCAAAAACCCGACAAGGGTATTGTCCAATGCCAATTACTTCATATGACGTGCCGACAAGCATCACATCCAAGCCCAACATCTCCACAAGCACCCTGTGGATTAGTCCTAGGTAGTAGTAGAGAAGTGACATACTCTAAACCACATAGTCTCATTTCTAAACGTTGTAAGTAATAAAGCAATTTAGTTTCTAAACGTTATAAGTAACTAACAAAACCACATAATTGTGGCTATGGCTCATGAAATCCCAAAGGCATATTTCATTTGAAAACAAACCTTAATTTTATTTTGGCGTGTTTCATTTACAAACAAACCTTAATTAGCATATTAAGGTTACAAACAAACCCTAATTTAGCAGAAATCCTAATTAGGGTTTTTAAATGAAATAGTATGCTCGTATAGTTTCATCTTCTAGTGAAATTTACACTTATTACAACTACATATAACATGGGAAAAGAGATCAAGAAAAGAAAATAGAAAACATGGAAACGATGGAAGCATTGGAATATTAAAAAAAATGGTGCTAGGGCAAATCAATAAGCACGTCTAATACATGTAGACATGAGGTGACAAGCATGGCATGGTGATAGCTTCCAGAGGCACTGCCTTTTCTAGGGTTCCAGCTCCAAACTTGTCGTTCATGTCCAACATCTCAGGACAGATGTCCTCGAAAGGTGCCAAGTCAAATAAATGGAGAAATGACTGCAACACTAGATGAATCATCTGACTCGCCAACAGAATCCCTTCATAGATTATTTGGTACGCAACACAAATAATCCATGCGATTTAATTACAAAAAATGGTTCACATCCCAGGAGTTATACGCACAATCCAAACATGGCCAGGGTTCACATCCAAACAGTTATACGTGCAATTCATTTGAGGTAGTGTCTGCTAATCATCCAAATGTGGCAATAAAATATTCCATAGATATTAGTCCTTGTTAATCATCATAACATGGCAATCATATGGCCTTACAATAATTGCTTAATATGATTAGGTAAATGTGAAAAAGTAAACACGTTAACACATGCATTCATAAATGCAAGGAAGTTATGAATAGTAAATCCCATTCATTGATTTGGAGGACAACTAAGAATATGTCATCATCTTCAATTGCTGGAAATAAGATTAGGATTTAAGGTTAGAAGATCATTAAATCTGCCCATTGTCAATAGGTGTATGCCTTTTGGTGTAATAAACCAGTTGGACAGTGTGGGTTTACCTCTAAAGTAGTTGGACAGTGTGGGTTTAGTTCTCATTTCATCATTGGATAGTGTGGGTTTAATTCTGATTTGATCATTTAATTACTTGGACATATTTAATGGGTTTTTAATGGATAAGGTTTTTATGCTGAAAGGCATATACCTATTGACAATGGGCACATTTAATGATCTTTTAACCTTAAATATTAATCGTATGGCCAACCATTGAATATGATGTCATATTATTTGTCGTCCTCCCAAATCAATGAATGGGATTTACTATTTATAACTTCCTTGCATTTATGAATGCATGCGTTAACATGTTTACTTTTTCACATTTACCCAATCATATTAAGAAATTACTATAAGGCCATATGATTGCCATATTAAGATGATTAACAAGGATTAATATCTATGCAAGATTTTGTTGTTATGTTTGGATGATTAGCAAGCACTACCTCAAATGGATTGCACGTATAACTGTTGGGATGTGAACCCTGACCACGTTTGGATTGCACGTATAACTGTTGGGATGGGAACTATTTTTTGTAATTAAATAGCATGGATTATTTGTTCTGCATACTAGAGAATATGCGTAGGTCTTCCGTTGTTTATTCAAATGATTCATATGGTGTTGGGGTCGCTTCTCCATTTATTTGACTCGAAACCTCCCCACAACATTCGTCCCGAGATGTTGGACATGAACGACAATTTTGGAGATGGAACCCTAGAAAATGAAATGCCTCTGGAAGCTATTGCCACACCATGCTTCCCGCCTCATGTCTACATGTATTAGACGTGTTTATTGATTTTCCCTAGCATTGTTTTGTTTGTTTTGTTTAATGTTCCAATGCTTCCATCATTTCCATGTTTTTTATTTTCTTTTCTTGGTCTCTTTTTCCATGTTGTATGTGTAAATGTGTTGAACCCGCACATAATAGATCTAGCAAGAAAATACTACACACATTTGTAGAGAGAAATTGAGAAAGAAGAAGAAGGAGAGAAAGAATAGAAGAATTCTCATTAACTGTATTCCACACTCAAAGAGTGAATAATTTAAAATAGATATATGATACATGACTAAATAATGATCCACAGTGGTGGTCTAGAGTGATTTGGACACACACCAATAGTTATGGGACTAAACTGCCACCTAGTCTAGTCTCTCAAGTAGTTACGGTAGTGAACTGCCACCTAGCTGAGTTAACTAGTCAACCAGTCTTCAGTTAACTCACTGAACAAAGAGTAGTGAGGATCCCAATGTTGCATGGTGACAAAACCAATGCAGTATCTAAACTCAACTCAACTAGTCAAATTGAAGTGTCAAGTGAAAGAGAATATTCTCCAGGTTTAATATTCTTCCCTAAAATATAGGAGACTGGATAATGACTAATTATGACTAATAAACAAGGAAAAACATTAGGAAAATTAGATCCTAGGTGTGTGTGAAGTAACTCCAATGCCCCCCCTTAACATCACTATGATGAAAATAAAGAATCGGTCTCGGCGATGAGGACATGTTAGGTACCCAAATACAAATGATAAATTGAAATAAATGAGGAAAGAGAAAACCTCATGGGAACCCCCTGCCCTAAAATTACAATGCATAAAAAAAATAAAAAATGAGAAGGAACAAAAAGCAGTTGCTAAGCAATCGTGCCCTTCACTTCAAGAAGACCTCGCAACAGTGCAAGTTTGTGCTCGTTGAAGATTTTGTTGAATATGTAGATGTCTGTACGGATCTAATGAAGTAGATGCACCATTGAGATGTCCACACATATCCACTTTCTCTTCTTTTAATGGAGAATATCCAAATAAATTTTGGATGAAACTTTGAAAACTGTGTGGCCATTTCCGGAAAAAATAATGAAATTTTGTTGATTTTAAAAAGATCATAATTTCACTTCCGGACTCCATTTCAAACGATTTTTTTTTTGAAATTGGACATTTTCCCGAGAGGAATTCAAATATCCAATGTGTTTCTCAAAATTATGCTCAGAAGATATCATAAGAGAGTATGATGTGCGCGGATCCCTTTTTGTCTCTTGAGATGCATTCATGGTGCGGGCAAAAGTGTCTGCATGTGACCCCTGAGATGCATGCCATATATCTTCCACATGAAATTTAGAAAACAAATTTGAAATGGAATAGACATCATCTTCAATTAATGGGATAAAAATTTGTGCAAACATTTTTGTAGAAGACTCTTCATAATAAGAAGCTTGATCTTCCCATGGCTTCTCTTTTGGATCTATATGTTCAACCTCATGTATGAAATCTTCAAAATCTTCTTTATTCCTTAATAGAACCTCCATTCTGGTCCATAATTCATTTGGAGTTGATTCTTGTGAGTCATCATATACTTGGTGGAGAATTTATGGAGAAATAAACAAGAAGATAAATCCTATGGCCATATCTTGTCTATTGAGAAAGCCATTTTTCTCATCGGCGGAATCAATATCTACTTCCATTTCCATGTAAATGTGTTGAAACTGCACAGAATAGATCTATCTGAACAATAATACACACATTTGCAGAGAGAATTTGAGAAATAAGAAGAAGGAGAGAAAATAATAGAACAATTATCATTAACCGTATTCCACACTC
>JASDQU010818351.1:25747-37059 GCA_032191745.1 Picea mariana | reverse complement strand
TGTTTTACAATTTTTAGTTATTTATAGAACACTGTGTTTGAATATGATTTGCATTAGTTTTATCTTATTGGATATTTTTGTCTAATTAATATACCAATGTTTATGTTGTGGGTTGATTGAAACAAAGCAATTGATGTTGAGTAGGTTATGTAATACAAATTTTATATTTTTTTGACCAATGTTTTTTTGATCAATTGATGTTTATTGTTCTAATACATCGTAGCACCTGGTTGTTTGTAGGTTTCCACCCCACCTTAACATGGTGAATATTATTACTTTTATGATGATCTTGACCCTCTTGTGTCTATTAGAAAACAAATTAAAATATGGACACATGAGCTAGCAAGTTTGATATCAGATAGAAATGAAGAAAGCATCAAAAGAAAACAATACTTGCTTTCAAGGATTGATTAGTTCATTGTATTAAATTTGATGAACTTAATTGCTTGAATGTATGCAATTTCCTAATTTTTATGAATTAATAATAATCTAATTTTAAGGTCACAACCAAGCTAGACACGAAATTGGTGTATGAGACCCCCTTGTTTGTGGAACAAGAGACCCCTTTGCACAACGATTTGACTGCTAAAGTATACAGAGGTGTACATACCCTACCCCCCTTTGGATTTGAACCTGTGACCTCTTAAGAGGAAATACTTGACCTAAAAAATAATTTTCTATAGCAATTCTTGAGATAGGATGCCACAGGCATTGGGAGTAGCACATATACATCTACTCTTAGTGCCTCTACTACTACACATAACACTCATGCTCCTACTCTTGCACCTACTGTTGGTGCCCCTACTCCTATACCTATTAGTAGTGCCCCAATGACTACTACTCCTAGTACTATTGGTGCCTCTACTTTTGGTAATTTTGATACCCCTACTTCAAGTATTGATCTCACTCCCTCATTGGTTATAATTTTTAATGTACCTAGGGATGATAATATGGGGTAGCTAGGGAGGTATCCAAGGGGATAATGAATATAATGTGGCCACAATCATGGAATAGGCCCACTTGGTAGTTGATGGGTAATAAATAGGCCCACTAGGTAGTTAAAAGGAAATCATATAATTATAAGGTGTAGTTGGCATAGACCCCTAAGAATACTAATGAGAAAGTGTAAATACACATGAATATTACTGTATTGAGATATGTTGGATGTATTGTTTGGTAGCAAGCATGGCTTGTGGAATGATTCCTTCCATAAGGAGTATTTGATGGTGTTACCCTACCTTAAGGGTTCTTCTCTATATTCATGTGTTGTTTATGGTGTGAATGCACTTGATGTTTCTGAACTTTAAGGGTTTATTTATGAAGTTAAGGGATRTATTATCTCTCATATCTACCAAAGTTCACATAGTGTACCCAAGTAGGTACCTAAATGTATAATGAATGTAATGTGGCCATAATCATGGAATATGCCCACTTGTTAGTTGATGGGTAATAAACAGGCCCACTAGGTAGTTAAAAGSAAATAATATAATAATATATAGGGTAGTTGGCATAAACCCYTAAGAATACTCATGAGAAAACATAAATGCACATGAGYGTAATTGTATGTATTGAGAAAATGTTGGATGTATTGTTTCGTAAAAAGCATGGCTTTTAGAGGGATTCCTTTCATAATGAGTATTTGATGGTGTTACCCTATCTTAAGGGTTCTTCTCTATATTCTTATGTTGTTTATGGTTTGAATGTTTGGTATTTTATATAGACACGAGTTTAATTCTCAATATTGGGGGTTTGTCTTTATCTTATATCTATCAAGGTTCACTATATAAGGTTTAATTCTCAAGCTCTGATACTACTAGGTGAGGCACATTAGTCTACACTTAGGGGTATTCCTCTACAAGCGTGAGGCATCCCACCTTGTGTTGGGATAACCAACAGTGATTCCCACACCTCCTTTAATCAAATAGTTAGGTAACCTCTTTCCCATAGTCAACAATTTTTAACAATTAGATTAAATTGAATGGTCATTATCAGATGGGAAACAAATTGCCTTGGGTTTTCTGAAGGCCACTTTGGCCATTGGCAGGATTGTTGGGTGGTTTCCTTGGTCAATACATTGTTTAATGTGATTGCTACACTTGGATGTGTGTGTGTGTATTTTCAATATGCGACGGGAACTTTAAGTAAATTGAAGAGAAACGTCGATTGTGTATGAATTGTCTTTCCTGCCTTATAATAAAATGATTGGTTTCTTTCATGTAAGTATTGCGTTGGGATTAAATCCGACAATCAAGTTTTAAAACCAAACCTAAAGATAGATTATACTTGTTGGCTACCAAAAGAAAGTATCCAACAAGGTAACCCATCACAAAAATAGATCCATTCGTTTACCTGCTGATAATTACTAGAGGAAGGCTTGAATTCATTTTTAATCACACAGAGAATAGAGGCAGTCAAAATCTATTTCCACAGAAGAGTCTTGGTAATTAGCTTGGAACCTAATTGTCATTACATTGCTAACTAGTTGTCTTGTGCAGGTTACACTAGACAACATTGGGCCATTGGTTGGTATATTATAGGCCTTGCAGCCATCAGAAGAACAAATATCTTTGTACAGGGTAGAGAAATAGAGATCATAAGTTATTTCCGCAAGGTATTCATGTTGGTGAAGCGAGTGGGCCATAATAAGCTCATTTACAGATCATAATGTATCAGAGTAGTTGAATCCTTGACTATGAAGCAACTACCTAAACTTTGAAGAGAGAGCATAATCAACATGGGTAAAGAAAACAAATAAAGGTTGGAAGACTTAAGGGCCACCAATGTTTAGCTTCAAGAAAAGAACAAATGCTTGAAAGAGAAGGTCCAAATGTATGACCAGAGGATGGTAGAGATGGAGGAGAAACTTGAAAACTTTGTCGGAACACTACCATTTCTAAAGAAGTGATTTGATGAACACAAATACTTCCTCACAATTGTCATGGCATATTGGGACAAGAGCAAGGTGCAACTTGTGCAATTGGGAGAGAAGTTCATATAGATGGATATCTGGTAGGAGGATAGGTTCACTAAGATGATGGCTTAGCTACACTGAGAGTTGTAAATGAAAGAGAAGCATTGGACAATCTCCAAGCACTTGTCTAAGAGCACAGAGAAGCAAAACCACCTTCCATTTCCACTATCGAGGCCAACACCATGACTGAGACAACTTCGGTAAGCTCATATTCCTTAGAATTTTTGTGAGATAATTTTGGTGAATTTGAAAAGCATACCAAGGGAATTGGTTTGAAATTGTTAAGGCATATTGGATACGATGGACAAGGCATAGAAAATATAAGACAAGACATAATAGGATCCATTGTAGCTACACCAAGGATCAAGCATGAAGGCCTAAGTTTCGATGGCATAAATGAAAACAACATGACCATGAAGACCACTTATGTGACAGAGAAAGACATGGCAAAGTTGGCCTGCTCATCAAAATAAAGAACAATAGTACATGAAGGTGGCTACCCACTACCACCTCAACCTTCTTGTGGTGGATTGCAAAAGAGCAGTGATGAAAATAGTTCAAAGACTAAGCCTACACCTACACTTAGAAGGAGGAGCAAGAAGATCAGTTGGAAGAAGAAAAAGAAGAACTAGGGGTATGCATCATGTAAGACATCCCTTGTTTGCCATTGTTGTAGGAGGAAAGACCATAAAGCTGACAACTGTTGGTGTAAGCTGCCAGTTGTTGGTGTGTCAAAATATGTCTCTTTTGTGGGAAGTTTTGGATACCTAATCCTTGGGATTATCGAATTTTGTAAATAGTGTTATAAATATTAAATTAGGAATACAAAGAGTCATAGGTGAACGTCAAGAGTCATTGGAGGTCTTAGAAGATGAAACCAAGAGTCATCTCCTCAATATTTTTATGTATGGCTCACATTAATGAAATAATCAAGTGTGTAGCTATTTTTCCTCTGCCTATACCTAGCCTGACAACGACATCAAAGTAGGTTCTAACTCCATGATTCTCTCCTCCCCACATGTAGAAATGTATCTCTGCAGGACTGTCTCTTTGGTTATTCCTTGTGCCCCTCTACATTACTTTGTTGTTTATTCTTGTATCATGTGCTAGATTGCATCCACTCGTTGCCATTTTGCAATCATGATGCGTAGGTGTTAGGGTTTCCTCCACTCTCCCTCTCTCGAAATTTCTCTCTAGTCCCATTCCCATTTCTGCTATTGAATATAGTTGTGATCAACGCTGCGAAATGAAATCCATATCCATGGGTCCTCCCGTCATTGATGATTACCCCTGGAATGAACCATTTTCCTGAGGAATAACACCAATTTTGATTGAAAATGTTGTCAGGCACGACCATCCGAGTGGATATCTTGAGAAATTTCGCCATGTATAAATTTTTTCTCACTAAGAGAGAGCCCCACCATCATGGATGGATTCAAATTCAATGTGTTTGTTTTTCTAATTGTATATTTTATTGGATTCAAACCTGGTTCCACTAGACTACACAAATTCTAGTTAGAGCTCAGTGTGTTTTTGGTCTCACACCTTTGAAATGTGTGAAACTCTTCGTGAGAATGTCGATAGGTTGTGACTCCCACTTCCCACCTTTGCTAACCTTGGCCTGAGCCACTGGATCCATTGATGGTTGCCTACCTCTTGTGTAATGTAAACATCCATATTGTTTGGTAACTGACATAATTCAAATTCTATAAGAGTATTTGTGGCAAGATGATTCATTCATCCTGGTGTGTGAGAATCACTTTCTTGCGTTGTCTGCCTTGGATGTAGCAATCTATGCTCTAATCTAATATCCAAGTTAAAAAAAAGGATCCACAATTTTGCAGTTGAGTTTTGTAATTCTAGTTGTTTTAAGGCATTGAATTGGCTTGAATATGTTGATCTCTTCGAACAAGCACTGGGACACCTATTTTGGTACATGAATTTACTTCAACAATGCATTGTTGTGTTCATGGAAGGAAACTTCATAAGAAATGCACCATTTGAAGCATTTGGAAGCCTAAAGATAGAATCCATGGGTGCCCATATGAAGCAATTGGCCATGAAGAATGAGAAATTGTCTTTTGCCATGGAAACCCGACATGGAAGAAACAATTTCAGAGGCGAGGGGTAGGCATAATCCCCACGAGAGATCTAATCTTCACTGTGTCCCTTGCGGTAAGAATGGAAATGAGTGAAAGGCATGTATAATCCTTTGGGAGAAGATCAAATACAACCAAGATAAAAAAAGAAGACAAAGGTAAAGCATTAGATCTGGAGGAAGGTAAAGCACYTGAATTTGCTCATTATAATGTTTCCCATTGCAATATTGGAGTAACTGAAGATTTTTTTAACACTTTAGTTGCTTCTTGGMGAGATGCATGGTTGCTTGACATAGGTGCAACATGCCAAGTGACCTTCTGGTGAGACTTATTTGAAGATTTCAATGACAATGTAGATGGTATAATCTATTTTGTAGATAAATCAAGTCTCAAACCTTTGAGAATTGGCACCATTAGRCTTAATTTTCCCAGACTCCTATATTTTCTTCTGCATGATGTGCTCYGTCTTCCCGAGTTGTGAAGGAACTTGTTGTATCTTGTGCACATTYGTTAACAAGGCCACTCTATTCATATCTTCGACGACAATGTTGAAATAAGGAAGGCTTCCAACAACATGGTCGTTATGAMAAGAGTGGAGGATGTAATATTGTTGAAGTTGAAAGGGACATATGCTCATGCACATAATTTTGCATACCTCTCTCAGAACAATGAAGGTACATTTCCATATAGTCTCTTATGGTATGCTATATTTGGACACATTAATTATGACAACCTTTGTTTGTTGAAAAAGAATGGTGTTTTTGGTTTTCCCACCATTCCAAGGAATTTGAAGCATTGTGATGCTTGTATCCTTGTAAAACATAGAAAACAACCATTTCATGACTCCACTTCCAGAGCATGTAGAAAACTTGGATTGATACATTATGATTTGTATGGATCCATGCCCATTCCATCTGCTAATGGTAATAGATATATCATGACTTTTGCTGATGATTACACAAGGATGTGTTGGGTGTAATTGTTGAAAGATAAATCATAGTCTTTTTAAACTTTTAAAAATATTCATGTATGGATCCAAAATGAAGCTCAATCTTGTGTTGGATCTCTTCATATTGATAATGGAAGAGAATATACATCTAATCAATTTGAAAACTATTTTCGCCAACATGAGATTCAACATAAAACCATTGTTCCATACAATCCTCAACAAAATTGTGTAGTTGAAAGAATGAACAATACTCTCTTAAGTATGATTTGTTCCATGATGTTTTTCAAAAATGTGAAATTGATGTTTTGGGTTGATGCAATTTTATGTGTAGTATATGTGAAAAACATGTGTCCATCTCATGCTCTTGGAAATAAGACTCCTTGTGAAATGTGGTATGGCCACATTCCTTCGGTGAGGCATATCAAGGTCTTTGGTTCCACATGCTATGCCTTAATTCCTAAGGAGCAAAGAAACAAGATTGATGTAAGGAGTCATAAGTGCATCTTCTTGGGGCACTCAAATACCACCAAGGAATATCATCTTTACAACAAGGTAAACAAGAAATTCATTCTTTCCAGAGATGTATTTTTTCTTGAATCCTCCAAGAATATCAAGATTGTTAAGCGACAATTTCATCATATGGATAAATTAACCCATGTAAATACATATCATGAGTTTCATGATGAGATTCCACATCTCGAAGGGGGGATTCCTATCTTGGATCAATATTCAAAATCTCCTTTTGAAGCACCATCTCCCCCCTCATGAAGAAGTTCTAGCCCTCATCATAACCCAAAGTTAATTTGGATGATGTGATTGAGAGGATTGAAAGACTAAACCTTGATGAGAATTCAACACCATCTCAATCAGCTGAGCAATCTGGACCATCTCAGAAAGGTCCACCAAAGTGGCTCATAAAGACGCTTGAAAGTGTTCATCCCAATGAGGTTGGAAAGATAGGAACCAAAAGTTCTACAAGACAAGATGGAGGTGATGTAGATAATTTAGATTCAAGTGATATATATGATATGGATGTTTCATATGATTGTGATTTGAATTTGTCTACTAACTTTGAACTAACTTCCTTTGAAGAAGCCACTTCTCATGATGAGTGGAAAGAATCCATGCATAAGGAGTATGATGCTTTCATCAAGAATGGGATGTGGAAGTTTGTGGACCCTCCATTCAAAACCAAACCAATTGGCTGCAAGTGGGTCCTTAAGAACAAGTACACATCAAATGACTCACTTGACAAGCACAAAAAGAGACTCATGGAAAAAGGATTTTCACATAAGGAAGGTATCGATTATGAGGATACTTTTCGCCCCACAAAAAAATGGGCTAGCATTCATACTCTATTAGCCTTGGTAACACATAATGGATGGAAAGTTCATCGAATGGATGTTAAGACTACTTTCTTGAATGGAGACTTGAAAGAGAATGTCTTCATGTCTCAGCCAAAAGGTTTTGTTGTGAAGGGACAAGAACAAAAAATATGTAAACTCATCAAATCCTTATATGGATTGCAATAAGCATTGCGAGCCTAGTATGAAAAGCTAACCGAGCAACTTTCAAAGTTGAATTTCAAGCACTTAATCTTGATGATGAAACTCTGTTTGTCAAGAAAGTTGGAAAAACTATTGTATATTTTGTAGTGTATATAGATGATCTGTTGATAATAGGGAACAATGAAAGCTATATTACATTCATAAAGAAAGAATTGAAGAAAGGATTTGATATGACATATTTGGGACATCTTCACTACGATTTGGGCATTGAAGTGACTCAAAATATAAAGTACACATTCGTCTCCCAAAAGAAGTACATTGGAGAATTGTTGAACAAGTTTGGCATGGTTGAGTGCAACCCTTTCTCTACTCCAATGGAAAAGAATTTGAAGCTCACATCAACAGAAGGGAATGAATTTGAGGATGCAACCAAGTACAAACAACTTGTGAGAAGTTCTATCTACCTTACCACCACTAGACCAATATTTTTTTCATTGTTGGGATTCTTTCGAGGTTCATACAAAAACCTTGTGAAGGACATTGGTTTGTTACAAAAAGAGTTCTAAATACTCGAAGGTAACTCAAGACTTTGGACTCAAGTATTCTAATGTGATGAATTCAACCTGATTGGATATTTTGATTCAGTCTTTGATGGGGATAAAGAAAATAGAGTGTCAACTTCAAGCTATCTCACGAGTCTTGGATCAATAGTTGTCTCCTGGAGATCATTCAAATAGTCAATTCCAACATATTCCACAACATAGAAAAAATATGTGGTAGCTACAGAAGAAATTAAGGAGATTGTGTGACCGAAGAAAATATTTGAAGATTTGCACGAGAAATAGGTGAATTCTACTCCTCTTCTGGTTGACAATACTTTTGCAATCAAGTTGTCCAATAATCCTGAATTCCATTATTGAACCAAGCACATCAACACAAAGTATTATCTAATTTGATATCACATAGAGGCCAAGACTATTCACTTGAGACATTGTTCCACAAATGAGAAAATTGCGGATATCTTCACCAAAGCGCTTGGAAGAGAAAAATTGAAAAATTAGAATGATGCTTGGACTTACAAACACCCCTTCGATTTAAGGGGGGAATGTTGAATACCTAATCCTTGGGATTATGGTATTTTGTAAATACTGCTATAAGTATTAAATTAGAAATATGAAGAGTCATAGGTGAATGTCAATAGTCATCGAAGGTCTTAGAAGATGAAACCAAGAGTCATCTCCTCAATGTATTTATGTATGGCTCACATTAATAAAATAATCAAGTGTGGAGTTACTTATTCCTCTGCCATACTTGGCTTAATATGAAGAAAGGTCATGCTATGGCACCTCGTTGGGAGAAGCAAGCCACTTGCCACAAGATAGATTGTTTCAGAGGAGGAACAATAATAAGACTTTCCAAAACCAACAACAAATTTAGAGGCATAGGAAGAGAAGAAATATGTCAATCAGTCCATACAGTAGCACCAATTTTTTTTTCCACCACTACTAGTTGAGTGGCCATTGGGAAGAAAAATGTTGGCGAATTCATCCAAAGCTTCACCCCAGAAATTGCCTAGCCAAGAGAAGGGTGTGGAGAGTGAAGAGTTAAGAAGATGAATAGTTTCATGCCTTGACCATCTAATAATAAAAAGGTGTCCACAAATGTGCAACAACACAAGAGCTCAACCTCACCAACGAAGCAAGCAATTGTTCAGTGGAAGAGGGAGAGTAGAGAAGGATCTTAGGCGTGGACCAATGTTTCTTTCATTGCAAGTTGGTTGAAGAATGAACTGCTAGTGGAAGAACCAATTTATCGATGATCAATTCTCCTACAACCAACATGTAGGGGTATGTAATACAATCATTCAATTGACATGGTTGTAGAGAATTGTTTCCATGTTGGGAAGCAATTGGTCCTAACAGAAGAAAGCAACCACGCAACCTCTTGTGGAATTGTTACGTAATGACATGGCTTGCTAGGGTCACACTAAAGAAGAAGACCAACATTTGACTTTGCCTTGTTGACTTCCATGATGGATTGTCTCCAAGTCTAAGAGAAATGGGAATGAATATTGATTGCAAAGTTCAGATCTAGAGATTGCTCAGAGTTAAGAGTTAGTGAGAAGACTTCTACCTTGTTAGAACAATTGGGCTAGGAATTAGAGCTAGAGCCATATCCAGGATTGGAGCCAGTAGTTGGAGCCACAAGACAGAGTCAAAGTTGTATCCAGGAGCGAGAGTTAGAGCCATGGTCCAGAGAAGTAGACATAAGACACATTGATAAAAATTGGTTTCCTCTAAGCTTTTGGAGACCAAAAAGCCTCTCAATGGGGATTTGTGATATGAAATGGATCCAAACAAGAGAATGGTTGTAAGACTCAGTACCTGCAAGCTAATTCTATCTTTAATGAAGGTTAGATAAACTATGAAAGACAATGTAAATGTAAAAGTACATAAGACAAAAGAGAGAGAAAAAAGGAGAAATAAAAGAAAAGGAAAAATAATAATTGGAGAGAAAAGATCAAGGAATGGGAAATGAAAGGTCATGCCCTTTGGTCTTCTCATCACCCCAACTCTCCCTATTTCTTCCTACACTTTCGCTCTCAAAGGATCTTTTGGCCAAGGAGCCGAGGATGCACAAAGATCCATTAGCTACATTGCAACTAGAAATTACCGAAATAAGAGCATTGAACAACCACTGAATGCTGGTTTTTTCGTTTGGGTTTCCAAGGTAAAAATATATGTCTACAGTGTATGGAATTGCTTGTCATTAAATGTTATGTTCTGCTTAATAAATGAAAATGACATAACTAGTCCATTTTTATTCATCTCAACATGAAAATATTTGAAATACTTTGTTCACTGTATCCTCTATTAGATATAACACTATGTTGGTTTTATTTTTATCTTATCTCCTTTTTGAGGTTATTGACTTAGGGTTCATGTCTATTCGGGTTTCCAACAAAGCCTCTAAAACTATCGGCCCTTCAAGTAACCCAGAAGGCAACACAATGCACAGAGTGCACTGTGTCATCTCACCCGAGATAGTCTTAATGGGTGGCTGCAATACTCACGTGTTTACAGCCTAGGATTGAGTGAGAGATCTGATAACTGAGTGTTGAGAGTGCTACTATAACTCATTAACGCAGTATACTGTTAATACAATTTATGTAGAAATATACTAACTCATTCATTCAGCATAGCAATACTTACTTGAAGACAATAAAGACACATATGCATTCAGTCACATAACACAGATGTTACCGTGGTTCACCCCCTCCTCGGCTATGTCCACAAAGATCTGGCTCTTCGCCCTTTTATTATGGTATTTCTTCATTACAACGCCACGCGTTTTACAACTCTTCTCAGTTGGGTAATATCTATACAAGGTGGACTAGATTGCACTAGGCTCGTCAGCCTGCGATCTAACCCTCAAGATCTACCCTCCTCAGTTCTCTCTAGCTCAACAACTTACAAAAGTAGGTCATACAACAAATATTACATACCGATTCACTACAATAGTTCTCTTTATAATAACGACTAGCATGTATGATAATCCCCCCCTTATGATACCTCAATATCTATATTTATACGTTTCTGGCTCTTCAACTATTACAATACATTAGCAAAAACCCTAACCCTACTGTCTTTAGGTCTTCCATGCATGCGCGCGTGTTGTTCTTCCTTCCAGTTGTCGCTTTCCTTATGCATGCCTTTTTTCACAAAATCGCCTTGCTTTCCGCTTTGGTCTGCTTCCAACATGCCCCCTGTTATAACCCTATAATT
>JASDQU010818350.1:35702-47903 GCA_032191745.1 Picea mariana | reverse complement strand
AGTGGGGAATCCCAGGCAGGTAGTGAGGGAGAGTAAACCTCCCGAGAGGTTTTGCAGCTACATCGCGATGGTGAGCAGTATTCGGGAGTCTGAGCCTTCCACTTTTGAGGAGGCCACTAGTAGACAGGTATGGAGAGATGCCATGATGGAAGAGTACAATTCCATCATGAAGAACAATGTCTGGGAAGTTGTTCCTAGACCTGTGGGGAAGTCAGTGGTGACTTCCAGGTGGCTCTACAAGCTAAAGCATGCTGCGGATGGTAGCATTGAGAAGTACAAAGCTTGTTTTGTGGCTCGGGGGTTTTCACAGGTTGAGGGAGTTGACTATGATGAGACCTTTGCGCCGGTTGCTAGATACACTTCGATCAGGGCAGTGATCTCCATTACAACAGAGATGGGTTGGAAGATCCACCAGATGGATGTGAAGACCGCATTTCTAAATGGTCTTATTGAGGAGGAGGTGCATATTGAGTAGCCATTGGGCTTTGAGGTGCATGGGAGAGAGTCTCATGTGTGTAGACTGAAGAAGGCATTGTATGGGCTAAAACAAGCTCCCAGAACTTGGTATTCGAGGATAGATGCCTATTTGCAGCAGTTGGGTTTTGAGAAGAGTGAGGCGGATCCCAACCTATACTTCATTGTGGTTGGAGAGGATCCTCTCATTTTTCTGCTATATGTGGATGATCTTTTCATTACAGGGGCAGATAGACTCATCAGCAGCTGCAAGGAGAGCCTTGCTTCAGAGTTCGAGATGACTGATATCGAATTGATGCATTACTTTTTTGGATTAGTGGTTTGGCAAGAGCCTGGACACATCTTCCATGACCACTCCCATGATTACCAACTGGAAGAAGCTTCATGCTTTTGAGTCAGAGTTGGTGGATTCCACTTTGTATCGTCAGTTGATCGGGTCATTGATGTATTTGGTCAATACCAGGCCAGATATTTGTTTTGCTGTCAACACTCTCAGTTAGTTCATGGTGGAGCCTAGGAGAGTGCACTGGGTGGCAGCAAAACATGTGCTTAGGTATCTTTGTGGTATGGTAGATTATGGTTTGGACTATCATAGAGGAGATGGAGTTCATCTGGTTGGCTATACAGACTCGGATTGGGCAGGATGTGTCAATGACGAGAAAAGCACTTCAGGGTGCTGCTTCAGATTGGGATCAACAGTTCTGTCTTGGTTCAGTCGGAGGCAGAAGTCAGTGGCTTTGAGTTCTGCAGAGGCTGAGTATATGGCAGCCAGTCAGGCCGGTTGTGAGGCCCTTTGGCTTCGCAAGATGCTGGTGGGATTATTTGGTGTGCAGTTGAGGCCTATTGTGATTTACTGTGATAATCAGAGTTGCATTAAACTCTCGGAGAATCCAGTTTTTCATGACCGGTCTAAGCATATCGAGATTCGATATCACTTCATCCGTGATTATGTTCAGAGAGGAGTTGTGGAGTTACAGTACATATCTACAGAGGAGTAGGTTGCAGACATACTCACCAAGGCATTGAACAGGGGCAAGTTTGTATTTTTCAAGGACAAGCTTGGAGTGGTGAGTAACACTTTCCTTAGTATGAGGTAGTGTTAAATATTTTAATTAAATAAAGTACCAAGGCAAGTGTTTCTCTTCCCTAGGTGCCTAAGGGGGAGAAAGTGCCTAATGTGGGTCCTAGTCAATTAATTTGTGAGATGTAAATTAAAAGGTAACTTTATGACTAAAGTGAGGATGAGTGAAGAGACACCAAATCTTAGCCACTCATCTAATCTAATCTCAACCGTTAGATTAGAAAACCCCTCACCTACCCTCATGAGGTCGATTAGGGCAATAGGGCGCACCCATTGTGGGTTGTTCAAGCATTCTTGTTGAGAGAACAAGAGAGAGCAAGAGAGAGGTCGAGTTGGAGAAGAAAGAGGTAGCATTTGCAGAGTTGGGCGCACATCCCAAGGTAGCAAGCTAGCGCAGATTTCAAGACAAGGTACAACAGTTAATGCAGACCGTACGATATGTATTTCTAGAGGCTGTACAACCATTTTTCATGCACAGAAATCGAGGGAGATAGCAGAAATAATTTTTGAGAAGTTTGGCACGCATCCCAAGGCTGCCACACAGTCATTAAATGGCATAGAAATCGAGGCATTTGCTGTCAAATTTCTGGGTGAAATTCCGTACAGTTTTGGCACGAATTTTGTGGGCCGTACAACACGGTTTTCAAGGAGCTGTTCCTGCTGCATATTCCGTACAGTCTTAGCAAAAATTTGGCACAAATTTCGAGACAGTCTGTACAACATTTATTGCTGGGACAGCCGTATAGTTGTATGGATTTTTGGCACGGAAATCGAGGAGCATTTTCCAGGACTGTTCAGAAGGATTTTTGCGAATGAATGTCCAGATAAGTTTGTGTAAATTGCTGAAGATGAATATGCTGTAAAATAAATTTCTCAGAAGCTCATAAATAATAAAAAGCCCTCTCTCATTGGTTTTCCCCTTGTGGGTTTTTCCAGGGTCGAAGTTAGACCGAAAATTCTTGTGTCTATAATTTTCTAAGTTTTGCATACTGCTGATATTTTATTTCTGCACTTAAAACGATGTTCAGAATCCTCATGTTTCAGTTCTGAAGTTTATTTTCTGCTAAGTTTTTATATGCTGATGTAAAACTGGGTTTGGGCGTTTAACATTGGCTGAAAAATCAGCGAGACTGAAACTGGGTTGGGGTCTAAAAAATTAACAAATATTGTCACCCAAACATAGGCACGCAGCCACCCTCGAGCACCATAAACTTGACAGATAGAATAATTCCGGAAGCGGTACCAAACCCAACAGATAAGCAAGAGAGAGCGCACCTCTCTTTCAAAGATAGCGAACTAAGCAGAATGTCCCAAAACAATAAACCAAGACCAATACCCAGCTTTAGTCATTACAACTGCCCTCCTCCTCTATACTTGCGCACCACTTTATCTTGTATGAGCTTGTGAGTGAGTGTGTCTCCAAATGAGTTCAAGCGCCCTCTATTTATAGTGCTCCTTGTCAACTGTCTAGGCCGACTTCTTCTTTTAGAGGCTAATACTTTAATATTAATTCTTTTATTGAGTCGACTTGTTTTCTAGGGTTTCAACACATCTGTTTAGGGTTTCTCTAGCTTCCGAAATATTCTAATCTAGTCAAAGGTTACACATGGAGGTTGATACCTCTCGCAACTACCATAATATCAACAAGAAGCACCACTATCAATAAGCCATGTGTCACTTCCATGAGTGATTGTACCTATAAGAGCTAAGATCAAAACATATTCTTCACTTGAGTCTTCTTCTTTGGTTTTCTCATAATCATGTTCATCATCTTCTGTGGCATGAGCATGATGTCTTTTATACTTTCCTTTTCTGACCTGACCTTTGGAGTTGGGACGGTTTATGGCAATGTGTCCCATCTTCTTACAAATGAAGCATCTGTAATTGGAGAAATCCTTCTTGAACTTGTGAGTCTTTTGTAATCCATGAGGTTTCTTATGTGAGTGAACTTCCTTCTTGCTCTTTCCTTTTTTGGTATGTGTTGCTAGGGCTTGATTTTCTTCATCGCCTAGTTTCTCTTCTCTTGTTGCCAATCTAGCCTCTTCCTGAGTACAATCCTCCCATAGTCTGCTAAACCTTGTTATCCTTCTTCTTGAACATATACCCTGAATGAATGATTCCCAAGATTTGGGGAGACCATTCAATGTAGTCATCACCAACTCGGCTTCTTCGATTGTGTCTGGAATGGCTTCAAGCTGTTCTTTGATTTGAGACACTCTTGTGAAGTATGATTGGATAGTTTCTGAACTTTGCATCTTCACATTCTTGAGTTGTGTTCTCAAGGTCATCTTTCGATTGATATTCTTCCCTTCATACAATTGGGATAAGGCATCAAACATTTGCTTGGGAGTTGTCAATGATGAGACATGGGGGATCAAATGATCCTTGATAGAATCAGCAATGATTCTCTTCGCCTTCACTATGTTCTTTTTGTACTTTTCTTTGGCCTCATCTTCATTAGGTTCTGGAACTTCTTCTTTTACAAAATCTTGATCATTCTCTTCTAGAATGAGCATCACTCTGTACTTCCATGCTCGGAAGTTATCAACACCTTCAAGCTTCTCATCAAGCTTGGTACTGGGTGCCATCTTGTCCTTGAACAAAAATATAATAAGAGAGATAAAAGCCTTTCAAAGAAAGCTTTTGTACTTACCAGAGAGTGCTATGCCAAGGTGACCAGTTCCAACTTCAATTTTGCAGCTGCCAAGACGTCTTGAACTAGGGTTTATGAGGAAACCCAAATTTTTCAAAATGTGAATTTTGGAATTCTACGCCGAGGGAAAGGTGTGCCCTCCTTAGGCGAACTTCGTGGTAGCCTTACTTTGATTAGCGTCCTCTAGAAAGTGGGTGAAATCACCTTCTAAGGTTTTGTGTAGTTGCAGGCAATTGCAACAGCGACAGGAGTTGCAACACCAGTTGCAGTTTTAAGAACTTTGTCAAACTGAGAATCTAAGCCCAAGGAAAGATGCGCTAGGGTTAGGAGAGTCTTCTTATGGTCTTAGTTTCCCCAATGATCTCTTCTAGACTGTGCAAATGGCTTCTTTCAGGCCTGCTCTGATACCATGTTAAAATTCTTCTTAAGCAGCTAAGTGTGTTCTGTATTCTTTAACTTTAGACTATTAAAACAATAACTGCATGCATAAGGATCACTGAAAGAAATACATCCACTGTATACACAAGATTTATCATGGGAAACCCTCGTGGGGGAGAAAACCCAACAAAGCTTCTTCAATATAGATTCTTCAACAAGTACAATGTCTCTCTCAAGAGAGATCTCACCAGAAAGAAGATAAACCAGAAAACCCTAACCAAAATAGAGTAGCGCACCACTAGACCAAGATAATCTTCCAACAGATAACCAAAACCCCTTCACCAGAACACTCTTTCTTTGTAGTTGCGTCACTCTCTAAGACTTCCGCACTTTTTTGTGAGAGAGCTTGTTGTGTGTGTTCTTCAAGTGAGGCACATAACCTCTTATAAATACAAGTTGTGCCCCCTAGAAATTAGGTTAGGGCCGACCTATCCACTTTATCTTTCTAATTTACAATTGACTTGTCAAGACACAATAGGGCCGAATTTTACAAAGGCACAATAGGGCCGACTTAACAAATATAATATAATATTATTCTTTAGGGTTTTGTCTTGGTCAAATACAATATCAATATAATAAGAATATCTTCGAAAGCTACTCAAACTTCAACACCGTGCTTGGTCCATTTCCATGAGCGCCTTTGAAGAGAGAGCGCTTGCTGCTTGAGATACCCTTTCCTCAGTAGTGTTTGTATTCCAAACCCCCTTCCTTGCCTTTTGACATTCATTTTATGCATTGGAAATCCCATTTTCAGGTTTCAAGCGCTTTATTTTTTCTTTTCTTTTCTTACTGGGATTAAGTCCTTTTAATTGATATGCATTTAGTACATTAGGACTAGGGGCGATCACCTCATAATGAGGGGGTAGAGCTTAAGTTGACCTTTGTCTTTTGAAGTTGGTCATTCGTTATCCCATCATTTCTTCTTTCTTTTACAACATTCTTTACTTTTTATTCATTTTTTCTAGCAGCTACATCAACCTCAACATTCTATCCCTTCTTCTCATAGGAGGATGAACCACGATCCTTTTTGGTGTACATGTAACAACCATTATTGAAGTTTAGTATACTGCGGAAGGCCACAGGATGGAAAGTGTTAAGTATGGGGAGAGAATGGTGCATGACCCTTATTAAAAGCCTCCCAGTAGTACTCCTGTTTGTTGAGTTTTGGTGTACCTTGAGAAGTGGTCCCCTTGTGGTTGTGTGTTTCTAACCACAAGAGGGAAATATTTGACCCATTGTGCCTTATACTTTATGTCTAATTTCACTTTAACATTTTCCTAAGTCAAAAGGGTGAAATTTGTCACTTGAGTGAAAAGTAACTATTAATTCACTTTGTGGGTGAATTGGGGGACATAAAGTGAAGTATTGAAACTTAACCCAAAGTGGGTTTTGAGTTAAAATTCTTTTTGAGAGATCTCAACCATGGATTAGATATGGCTTGGAGTGATCCTAGCCATTGATCTTTTTAGGTTTCCTTATGATTCCTTAAGAGGGGCACATAGGGCAAAATGAGGCTCATTCACTCTTTTGTTCACTTGGAGAGGAAGAGGAGAGAAATGGAGATGGGAATGGAAGCAAAGGAAGAGGGCAGCAAGGGCACCTCCTTTCATGGAGGGCTCTAGGAGGCTTTGGGTTCCATTTATTTGTGGTGTTCATGTTTGCTTGGAGGAAGGCGCACTATAGGAGGAGGGCGCACACCTAGCAGGGAGGTCTTCCACTTGTCAGATTGCTGATTGGAGTGTCTGGTTGGAGAGGTAGCACACAATGGCAGATTTGTCTGCAAGAGTTTCTTCTACAAGGCTTTGAGCAGCAAGGGCACAAGGCTAGAGTGGGATTGAACAACAAAGGAGAAGGGTGCACCATGCTTGGGCGCATTCATCTTCTTGGACTTGTATAGCAACTTGAGAGGGGCTGCCTTTGTATCAGGTTCATTTGTTTCATCTACTTGTTGTATCTCATGATTTAGACACCACTTATATATCCAGGGTCATGTTGACCAAAAATTCCTATGTTCATTTCATGCATGCTTAGAGTGTAGATCAACTTACTTGTGTTGTTAAGATCAGGAGGAAGTGTTACTTGTTTTGAGTTATATTGCATGTGCTAACTTTGGGTTACGGAAACACTTGCAAGGGCACCTCAAAGAACACTTAACCTACAAAAACTTTGGGCATAAAGTTACTAAACTGTTTGCTGTCCTAAAACAACAAAGGACAGTTTTGAAGATTGAAACTTAGAGCCAATTTCAAGGTCAAAGACAGACCTTAGTTGGCAGCCTTATAGGACCTCAGTTTTCTTCATGGTATTAGAGCCTTGTTAGTGAAGTTTTGCTGATTTCTAGAGCGTCTTGTGGGATTTTTGTGACAGGTTGTTGGCAGATTTTGGACAGGTTGTTGGCAGAGTTAATGGACAGCTTGTGAGCAGATTTGTTGGATAGTTGGAGGACTGTTTTGTGGACACGTTTGGACAACCTTACTTCCGCTTGTGTGTAAAGTGGTGAGGCTGAGTTCTTTTGCAGTTTTCACATTAGTGTGAGCTTCAATGTTGAGTTTTAGTGGACAACCATGCTGGTGTTCCAGATGCGGACAAAGGATAGACTAGACGGAGCTAGCAACTGGTCCCCTTGGAAGACCAAGATCACTTTCATCTTGGAGGACCTTGAACTATAGGATATAGTTGAAGCTCCCGTGGTGATTCCTCCTACACCTGCTCCATTAGCATTGTTGGATGCAGATTTCAGGAAGGATAACATCAAGGTGAAGAGGACTATTTGTGATGCGGTGAGGGACCACATCATTCTCCATTTGATTGGTAAAGACTATGCATTTGAGATGTGGGCATCCTTGTGCAAGATTTATCGGAGTCCCAACCAGAACTGGAAGATAGTTCTGCATGAGAATCTCAGGAGCATTCAGATGCTCGATTTCGAGATAGTCACATCATACTTGGGCAGATTCACTCAGATCAGAGATGAGTTAGCAGTGGTCAGAGAGATTGTGGATCCAAACTTTTTGGTGAGGATAGATTTGAACAACTTTTCCGAACCTTGGGGTTCATTTGTACGAGGTATCGTTGCCCATGAGGTCATGCCTACTTGGGAGAGACTTTGGGACGATTTCGTACAGGAGGAGTTGAGGTGCAACTCTGGGTCTTTAGGACAATAACATACGCTTGGGGGGATGAGGATCTTGCTCTTTGGTTAAAGGGTAAGAAGAAGATCGGAGAGGGTGTGAGACAGGGTGGCAAGGGAGGGACCCAACCACCAGAGAGTGGCAGTGGGCAGAAGAAGGACATAAGCAAAGTGAGATGCTTTGCTTGTGGTGACATGTGGAATTATGCTGGATAGTGTCCCATGAGGAAGAAGAAGAGGCAACGGGGTGGTATGGTAGTGACATCCGAGGAGGATGAGTTCAATGCACAGTTTGCGAGGGAGTGTGCATTCGTCAGTTATTGTCTGCTGATACACCATCCAGTGGGAGGTGGGGAGACAAAGTTGAGGAGGACCTATTGACTCAGAGTGTTGATTCAGAGGGAGCTCAAACTCAGTTTTCAAGGACACCATCTTCAGGGGTGACTGGTCCATCTGGGACAACTTCAGTTTCAGAGTTGCTGAGATAGAGGGTTGGTGTAGGGGCTTCAGAACATCATAGATTGATGAGGAGGAGCAATAGGGCACCATAGAGGCTTGAGCCTCACTTGGCTACGAAGACGGGCAGATCAGGTTCAGAATCCACTTCAGGTGGAAGTCACTTGGTGAGAGGCCAAGTTGAGGATCTTGGTGAGATGCCAAGATCCAAATACTCTTGGTGAGATGATAAGAGAGAGACTCTTGGTGAGATGCCAAGAGTAGTGACCATTGGCGATATGCTAGGAGGTAGAAATCCTGGGTGAGAGACCAAGGTTGAGGATCTTGGTGAGATGCCAAGACCTATAGAATCTTGGTGAAATACCAAGAGACAAGACTCATATTGCATGCCATGAGTATAGGACCTTGGTGAGAGACCAAGGAGAGGATCATGGTGAGATGCCAAGACCTAGAGACCTTTGGTGAGATGCTGAGGGAGAGATCTTTGGTGAGATGCCAAGATCTAGGTGATCTCAGGTAGGTGGGGATGGACTTCCATCTAGAGATCAGGGCAGGTTGACAAATCAGTGTCATGGTAGGTTGAGCAGATCAGTGTCAGGACAGGTTGAGCAGATCAGAGACAGAGGGTACATCCATACTCACCTAGGCCTTGCCAGGAGGCAAGGAAGTCCACAACTGGGATGAGATTGATTGGTGAGAAACACTTTTCTCGGTAAGAGGGAGTGTCGAGTTTTGGTGTACCTCGGGAAGTGGTCCCCTTGTGGTTGTGGGTCTCTAACCACAAGAGGGAAATATTTGACCCATTGTGCCTTATACTTTATGTCTAATTTCACTTTGATATTTTCCTAAGTCAAAAGGGTGAAATTAGCCACTTGAGTGAAAAGTGACTATTAATTCACTTTGTGGGTGAATTGGGGGACATAAAGTGAACTATGGAAACTTAACCCAAAGTGGGTTTCGAGTTGAGATTCTTTTTGAGAGATCTCAACCATGGACTAGATATGGCTTGGACTGATCCTAGCCATTCATCTTTTTAGGTTTTCTTATGATTCCTTAAGAGGGGCACATAGGGAAAAAGGAGGCTCATTCACTCTTTTGTTCACTTGGAGAGGAAGAGGAGAGAAATGGAGATGGGAATGGAAGCAAAGGAAGAGGGCAGCAAGGGCGCCTCCTTACTTGGAGGGCTCTAAGAGGCTTTGGCTTCCATTTATTTGTGGTGTTCATGTTTGCTTGGAGGAGGGCGCACACCTAGCAGGGAGGTCTTCTACTTGTCAGATTGCTGATTGGAGTGTCTTGTTGGAGAGGTAGCACACAAGGGCAGATTTGTGTGCAATGGTTTCTTCTACAAGGCTTTGAGCACCAAGGGCGCAAGGCTAGAGTGGGATTGAGCAACAAAGGAGAAGGCCCAAGGGTGCACCATGCTTGGGCGTATTCACCTTGTTGTATCAGGTTCATTTGTTTCATTTACTTCTTGTATCTCATGCTTTAGACACCACTTATATATACTTCAATTCCAAACTGGTTTTACTCGGGGGGTTTTTATCTAGGGTCATGTTGACCAAAAATACATGTGTTCATTTCATGCATGCTTAAAGTGTAGATCAACTTACTTGTGTTGTTAAGATCAGGAGGAAGTGTTACTTGTTTTGAGTTATATTGCATGTGCTAACTTTGGGTTACGAAAACACTTGCAAGGGCACCTCAAAGAACACTTAACATACAAAAACTTTGGGCAGAAAGTTACTAAACTGTTTGCTGTCCTAAAACAGCAAAGGACAGTTTTGAAGATTGAAACTTAGAGCCAAGTACAAGGTCAAATATAAACCTTAGTTGGCAGCCTTATAGGACCTCAGTTTTCTTCACTGTTCCCCAAGAGTGACAACATTGGACTAGGATACAAATGATGGTCACCAAGGTGAAACAAGGCAAAAAACATAACTTCCAAGCTTATGATTCATTATGTGACTTGAACCCATGATTCTTAGCTAAATGCCTAATGCATTAAATATGGCACTTTATATGAAAAAATGACTAGTGTACCTTATAATGTGCTGGACCACCATCATCGGATGAACCATGTTGATTAGGTGTGATAAGATGAGCTAAATGAGGAGGGAGGCATCTGAGGGGCTGCTAGGTTGCTGCCTGTGGAGAATGTCGATCATCATCATCCGGATCATTGTCTTCATTGTGGGCCATGAGACATGATCTGCTTTAGTTACCACTAGGTGAGATGGGGTAACAAGCCTAAAATTCAACAGTTATAACATATGAAACTTAAAAGTTATTTTTTTTTTCTAGGTTACAAAGCCCAGGGAAAACACTCGTGTACTTCCCCTCATTTTGAGGATGGTACCCATGGTAAACGCTAGACTCTTTAGGGCACAAGGTCAGTCAACAACAGAGCTTGAAGCCATTAGAACAATATACTCGTTATGAGCTCAACATGTCACTTGCAGGAATTGAATCCAGCTGGGGAGGATAACAATCATTCCTCCTAACCACTTGAGCTAAACCCAATGGACATAAAACTTAGAAGTTATATATATATATATATATATATATATATATATATATATATAGATAGATATCTTAAAAAATATAATATTTATATGCTCTATATATATAACTTTATAGGCAAAGTAACTAAATGCTACAAATTGAAAATTATAAAACGTATATATAATACAAGGTAGAAGCCTAAAAGGCATTCACCGCCAATATATAGATTTGAGCTGCCAATATAATTCACAGTAATATACAGATTCGAGCCACTAATATGTTCAGTGTAATATATAGCTTTGAGCCATTAATGTAATTCACCAAAATACCCATTTGAACCAATAGAGTTGTCCTGTGTAGTCGTCTCTTCCTTGCATGATCAAACTTTCCCTTTGTAATAAAAGTTAGGGCTTTAGTTACAAACATGATAGCTACTGGACTTGTAGATGAGTGTGATGGAGGAGAAATTTGTTGTGGGAACAAGGTTTGGAATGATAGTTGGACAATAGGAATACTTCCGAAAAGCTCCATAAGGTCTTGATACTGCTCTGTACAATTTTGGAGTGTTTCGTACCCTCTCTGAAGCTTCCGGGAGTGGGGAAATGACAGATATGGGCTCTCCAAATCTAGCGAGTGGTACCCGTGCAACGTAGATCCTAAGAATTTTTTAAATATAATGAGAAATAGAATAATGATTGATGATTTATGAGTCATGATTATTATGTTGTTACATCATTTACATGAATCATTTATTTTTTATTATGTTACATGTAATGATGTATGTTATTGGCACACTGTTATGTATATGATTTCAATGATTTATGTATCAGTTTTCATATATTTTTATTTTAATTTTAATGTTTTAGTATTTTGGGTGGGGTCCCCTATGTCAGTGATCTCGACGTTCCCTAGAATTTGGACTGTGCTTCCACATGCCCCCACATCTTTATGTCCCGGAAACTTGGTGGAACATTGAGATTAACTTCCAGGGAGGACTCCTTTGGAGCCTAGGGTTAAAGAACCTGCGTGGTTCATGGCAAATATATCAGATATCTTGTGAAAGCTCAGAATTAAGCTCCAAAATGTCCCAAAATTGCATAGGTAGGCTGGGGAATTCTACCCACATAGGACAAGATAGCTGGGCAGATTGTCCAACTGAGAAACTCCCAACCCACGAGGATAACACCACCGGGGAATTCAGACAGAGCCAAGGGTCATGAGACATAATTGCAGCATAGTGCTTTTCTGGTAGAAATGAAACAAAAAAACAAACTTTTGTCAGACTTTGGGTGCTCAGTGAATGCCACCCATGTGGCTCCCAGACTAGTGTTGCCAGAGCGTGGGAGCGAAGCGGGAGCGGGAGCGTGGGAGCGCATTTTTCAAAAAATGGTCGGGAGCGAAGCGTCTCCAGAGCGTTTATATATATATATATATATATATATATATATATATATATATATATATATA
>JASDQU010818350.1:21129-35602 GCA_032191745.1 Picea mariana | reverse complement strand
ACAACCTGCAATAGAATGAGGAGGAAGGGGGAATTGGAAAATGTAGGAGAAGACAAAAATACAATAATAAACAAGACATTTTGTGAACAATATTCAAAATTTCAACAAGAATACACATTGGGCATACCTATTTTGATGAATCTCCAATGATTTGCAAGTAGATGGAACCCTTTGTGGCCTCCTCCAAGCTCTCAGAAATCCTCTTCAAGCTCTCCAACTTTGCTCCAACTTTGCTCCAACACCAACACCAAGAGCTCCTTCCCTCTCCACTCCAACTCAAAGATGAAACAATGAGGAAAAAGAGGGAGAGATTGTGCTTTATCTCCCCTCTCTAACCCTAAAAATGCCCTAGGGTCCACGCACAAAGCCAAAAAAATAAAAATAAAATTAAAAAAAACCCAAAAAAAATCACTTTTTCGGGCTCATTTTCGGGGAGTGCCCGAGTTGGTTTGGGAGCGCTCCGGGAGTGCGGTTCCGGGGCTTCGGGAGCGTTGGCTGTAGGTTAGGGAGCGTGGGCGGGAGCGTGGCGGTTCGGGCAGTGGCAGGGAGCGTGGATTGGAGGACGGGAGTGCGGTTCGGGAGGGTCGGAGCGCGGTTCGGGGACGCTCCCGCTCGGAGCGTGCTTCGGGGTTCCGGACCCGGGGGGGGGGACGCTTCGGCAACCCTGTCCCAGACTACTGTAACACAGTGCTTTATAATGGCCTCATGCAGAATCTGACCAACAAAATAGTTGAGAAGTGTGTTGTTTCTGAGCTTGTCACAGACACCAGATTACTCATCAACAGAAATATCCATAGGAATTCTATTTGGGGGTGGTTTATTACCTTGTGGAAGATCTTCGGTACAATTTTTTTGGGGCCTCCAGGCTCCAGCAGAACCATGTTCAGTCAGCAGATGCAGCGCTGCTATGGATGACAACGATGTTTGATGTGGATCAAATGACTTGTCCTCGGGCTGAAAGGATGCCATTAAGAGGCACTCAGAAGACCTTGTGATGGGGAATAACCACTCAGAGTCACACATGATACCTAAGCTGTCAGGAAAAGGAGTATTGACAAAGGCGATGGATCAGGGATGCTTACATAATAACATATGTAAACCACTGGTTGTAGTGAACTTGAAAAGGCTAGAAATCCATATCCAAGTCCCAACAATTTACCTACCTTTAAATGCTGTGCAGACTTCGCCATGGCTTTGTTCAAATTGCATCAAGCCCTGCATAAAATTCAATCATTCTGGGGGCTTGCTTGGTCTATAAAACAAATTCTGTTTTTTTTGAAGTATTCTTTCACTGAACCACAGGTATCCATACAATGCAGTGTAATACAGGCCCCAAGGTTGGATTAAACCCAGATACTTCTCAACACAAACAAGCTGCAAGCATTCATACTGCATAGGATAACAGAGGCTGGGGCCTTTCATTAAATGCACTCTTCTGAAACTTAGCAACTGAAAGCATTTGTAGCTTTTTGAAAACATTGTCTTAAGCTCAAAGTATACCGAATGCCTAAGATCTCTTGGAATAAATAACTCTCATATGCTCCTCCTTAGTTGAAAACAGTCCTTCATTGAAGTGAAATTAAATGATTGCATAACTGCTTCTAATAAGAAACAACTTCAGTTTTTCCAAATAAAGTGTACGAAATCTCAGCCATCAAACGATGTTGACTTGGTTGGCAGAGTTAGGCAAACCTTATTGAGATCTAAGCAGCCTTATATTTTAGACTTCCTCACTGTTAAATCAAGGAAAGGAGGATTGACCCTAGAAGATGGGAGGAAGCCCAGATATGGAGCAGCCTAGAAAACATACAAAACACAACTAAAGAAGCTCCAGGGGTGATGAAAATATACTATGGTATCACTGAAGGTATCAAGAAGGCTTTTCTTGTACGATACAATCGAACTATAGATGTTCGCGATGATGCCTGAGGTTGGCATTTCAAGTCTGTTTTAGCTACCATCATAAACTGGAAACAGAATCAGTCTAGCTTGCGAACCGTAAACCTCACCAGGCAAAAGAGACAAAAGGCTCAGTGGAACTTCTTTTTGTTGTCTGAAACTCTCACGGATCAAGAAAACAGCGCTAGCGGCTAAACCTAAGATAAAAAATGGTTACAAACATTGAAGGGTAAGTGCAATATTGAGTTGGAAACCAGACTGCCTGTATTCCGTGAAATCCGAGAGACTTGGAGTACCCTTGGTACAGGCCTAAACTTTTAGGAACAATTATTTGGAGTTTGCTTGTTCAGTGTAAGTCTTATCACCTTTTTCCATATATTGAATATTACCTAGTTGACTGGCATGGAAAAATCTCTATCCTACTACTAGACACAGCCTAATCAACTTCATGGTTACCCTTGAAACACCACTCATTAGGGAGAATATTCGTTTGAGAAGATAAGATAATTTTGTTAATGCGTAACAAATGACCACAAAAGTAGGTCAATGGGACGAAAAAAGTACATCCAGTGTAGGTACAAAGTGGGAGTGCGAAAGCAACTCCTAGATAATACTGATCATCCCCTTGCATTCCAGCTTCAACATTATTCAGAGTCTTTGGACAAGCTATTATCAGAGCTAGCTAAATTGATTCTCTCTCATGGCATAGTGTGCAGAATTTCCTCTAAACCTATTGAATTAATAACCAGAAGAGTCTATGAAACTATCTCTAAAAGATGGAGAGCTCCTTTGATTTTGTTGAAAACAAAACTTCTCCAATGACGCATCGAGATAGCTTAATTTCTGGAATAAGCCAAAGCAAGCAAAAGAAGAAGGAAGTTGATTATAGTTACAATTACCATTGAATTTGATAATTCTTTAAATGTTTCAAGGGAATTTGAATCATTTTCCTTTTTGTATGAAAGCATGTATTCCATGTTTGAAGTAATCAAAATCTCATTGTGGGAATATTAGGATTCCAAAGTTTCTTATGGCTTTACTAATTTTGAAATGATAGCATCAAAGTGTTCAGATGAGTACAATATTCGTTTCAATGTTAATTATTTTGCTTACATTGGTTGTTCAATCATTTATTGTAAGTTTGAAAATGTTATGCAGCCGGAAGGAATTTCCTGTATACATGGTTGGCTTACCAGTCTCATTTCGGTATGAATATCTTATGGGAGAAACAATATTCTCTCAGGTAATGCTTTTGGAAAGAAGATAGCAGTAATAAGTTTAGTAACAATGTTATGTTTTTCGAAAAATTTGAACAAATAGGTTGAAATATGCTGGGGCAGTCATTGTTAGTACTTTTACAGCAGAGCTGCATAGATACACAATGTTGTGATAACTTTGAGATGCCTGTCAAATCAAGTATCTTTAATTGCACTAATAGATGCCTGTGTGATTAATGGTTGTTTTGTGTGTCAAGATCTGTCTGCTGTTTTACTTAATTGCTTTTGAGTTTGGTTATCTTCAGTTCTACTTTTTATTTTATTTTCTTAATATAAAACGAATCTGATGTTTCATTCATGCTCACAAAAGATAGATCATAGAATCATACATTACTGGGACAAAGCAGAGACATGCAGGTTTTCCCTCCTGGCATAGACCATGAGCACCAACTGGCAACATTAATCTGCAAAGATGTTTGACACAAATTTTAAAAAGGCCATACACATGTTATATACCTCTTTTTTGGTGGCGTGAGCCGGGAATCAATCAATATGTGGAGACTATCTATCCTCAAGTGTGTCTTTGGTAAGACACTTTAAAGTCCTTCAAGTTGAACATGCATGTGCACATGTTGCTATTGGAAAATAATATTTTTCCAGGGATACAAATCTCGATGAATGTTGTGTTAGATTTTTCTTATTTACAGAGCAGTAGAGGTACCAGTGTTCTTTTACTTCTTTAACATTAACAGTTATATCATGTATGGAACAATAAGAGCAGCATAAACAAGATACAAGAGAACACAAGAGATTTATCCTGAGAAAACCCCAAATGGGGGAAAAACCTAACAACCTTTCTTAGAAAGATTTTGTCCAATATAATCCACCATGAACCAGCTCTTAAGAGCTACAGACAAAGAAGAAACCCTAGCTCTAGGCTAGCGCACAAGCTAGTGCTCACAGCTGCAGCAGCAACACCATACAACAGTAGCGCACCTCCTTAGAGAGATAGCGCACAAGAGAAGAACCACCACAAAGAATAACGAAGACCCTCTACTGCGTCTTCTTCTTCTCCTCACACTTGTGCTTCCTTCTTCAATGAGACAGTGAGTGTGTTCTGTGTCAAATGAGCAAGATGTCTCCTCTATTTATAGTCTTCAAGTCACCTTGCCTGGGCTGACTTCTCCTCTGGGGATTCTTATTTTACTTTATTCTTTTCCTGTGGGCCGACTTCTCTTCTGGGGTGTTCTTTTGTTGTTCAATGGTCTGAAAGACAATAGTGGATGAAAAAATTCATTTCTACATTCTCAACCAACAGAATTTCTTCACAGCTAGCATTGTTTAAAGTAGCAACAATGTTTTTGAGTCTTCATCATGGCAAGACTTTCTTCATAGCCTTAAATTTTATGAATCATGATGTCAAATCTTTTGATTTTCCAAATGTTTTATTTGTATTGTAGGATTTCAGCACATGAGCCAAATTGACACTATAATATATTATATAGTAGTCTAAGTTCTTGTCTTGATAGTGATGAATTGGGATCTTAGGAAATCAATTATTTTGGTGAATGATATTATATGTTTTAAGTTTTGAGCTTCTCATTTATTTTCTAGATATAATATTATGCATCTTTGCCCCTATGCACCTTAACTATCTGAGGCTTTATTAATGACATCCTCATGCCAGCACACATTGTGGTTTAGTATTTTGAATGCATAATGATAGGCATATTGACTTTATTAGTATGCCTTAGTCTAGAGTCTAAATGACCATAATGAACTAAATAACTGGAACATCCAACCTTAATGGTCATTTTAGAAACTACACCAAGTTTGTCTCTAAATTTTACAAATTTCTTTGGGTCAAGGGACTTGGTGAGAATGTCTGCACCGTGGTCCTAAGCTGGACAATATTTCAACACAATTTATCCATCTTCTACGAGTTGTTGATTGAAATAGTGGACTTCAATATGTTTCATTGGCTCATGGATGATCAGGTTCTTTGCCAGCATGAGAACTCTTTTGTTATCACAAAATGGTACCATGGTCTCAAACTGATTGACTTGCAAATCTGCAAGCATTCTTCTAAGCCAAACTACTTCACATGGCCCTCTTACTATTGTTCTGTATTTTGCTTCTGTAAAGTGAAACTACATGTTTCTTGCCGATACAAGAAAGCCCCTGTGGCAAGACTAAACACATAACTTGTTGTAGACTTCCTGTCATCCACAAATCTTTCTCAGTCCGAGTCTGCATAGGCATAAAATCGAGGCTCCTTGCTTTTTCCATATAGAATGCTAACGTCCAATTTTCCTTTTACATATCCTAGCAGTCTCTTTACTGTTGTCTAGTGTGTGTTTTTACGCTTGTATAAATTGGGATATATAGCAGATCACCTAAGTCACATGACACTAGGACATGGAACATGTGTACACACGTGTCCATCATGGGACACCTTAACCCCAAAATGCGATATGAGGTACACATTATATATATATATATATATATATATATATATATATATATATATATATATATAATAATAATAATAAAAATGTACAGATACAAAAATGAAATACATACATAAAGATCCAAATTTTTTAGAACATTTTCAAAATATTCATACAACTAGGTACTACGTCAAACACATAAGAAATTAGAATATTCAATACACGTAAAATATAGTAGTTTACATGTTAGAACCGTAAATTGTAGTTTTCTCATTGAATCATTTGATATCATAGATACTGACACTATAGGTGGGAGTGCCAATGGCAAATAGAAAATCGGGTAGATACTAAAACCGTAGATGGAAGAATCTCATTGTTCGTTAGTTATCCTAGTCCATGTTGGAGTCATCAAGATCACCACCATTGCCATTCCTCCCTTCTCCATCCTCCTCCACCTCTATATCCAATCCATGATCTCGATCTGTTGGTGTGGAGGATGATCCTTCAAGAGGATCACCATCATCAAAAGTGACAAGCTCTAGAATTGGTTGATTAAGATCCAAGTTGTCTAATGTCAACTCAACGCTCTTGTCCAAACACATATCATTAAGAAATACATCACACATCTTTGTCTTTTTCTTCAACCAATCGTCCCCTCATCTTGTATACACAATGGAGGTTGTAGTGCACATACACCATTGGCTTTGCTCTAGACTGCTTGTCTTCAAAGTGTGCAAATTTCCATCTTTGGTCCAATTCCTTGCCCAACAAGAGGATGAAGTAACCTAACTGAGGAGCCTCATCCCAACAACTTTAGAGTAGTGAACGTTGCCCCATGAGTTCCCAACCAAGCCTAGGGATTCTTAATCCCCCTATGTTTAAGAACATCATAGCCTTTGCAAAACTCTACAAATCCCTCCACCTCATCAGGTGATGCTTTGTCCTAATATATGCTTCTTGAGGGGTGCATATGCTTGAGGGCGCATTAGTGAGAAGCTAAGGGCGCAAGCAAGCAAGGAAGCATTAGCTTGAGAGGAGGGCTCACTTGTGGAAGTAAGGGCGCATAAGAGCAAGCTAAGGGCGCAAAATTTGAGGAAGACGCACAAGAAGAGTAAGGGGTCACAATCTTTGTGAGGAGGGGCGCACTTGAGGGAAAGTGTGCACCAAGCAAGGAGAGGAGGGCACATCTAGTTCTTGGGTGCATTCATCAAGTGGACAAGGCAATGCAAAGGTAAAGACAAAGGCAAAGGCAAAGGAAAAAGAAAGACAAAGCAAGGTGAAAAGGGCGCACCAAGGAAAAGGGTGCATTCTTCAAAGGCTAGCAGACACAAAGAAATAAAGAAGTCCAAAGCTAACTTGAGAGGAGTAGCTATTGTATCAGGTTCTTTTGTTCCATTTCTTTGTTGGAGCATTTGCTTTGAGATCTCCATAATATATCTACTCTCTTACTGGTTTTCCCCATGGGGTTTTTTCCAGGGTCACATTGACCAAAAACACATGTGTTCATTTGTCATGGTTTGCTTATTACTTTCAACTTAGTAGGTGTTAAAGATCGTAGAGGAGTATTGCATATTTTGATGTATGTGAAGAGCTAATTTGGACAACAAAACTATCCTACATAAAACCTTTACAAAGAGGCACCAAAAGAGCATGCAATCATAAGCTTAAGGCAGTTTTTTTAGTGGGTAAAGTTCAGATTTGTTGGCTGTTTTGAACAGTGAGAAAACAGTCCTAAAAACAGTGAGAAAACAGTTTGAAAGTACCTTGAACTTAGTGCCCAACAAGAGGTCACATGACAGGCCTGTTGGGAAGCCTTAGGAACCTCAAATTTCTTCATGGAGTCCTCTTGGTGTATTGTAGAGGGAAATCGTTCCGATTGAAAGGATTTGAAGGTGTTGGAGACTCAAGCTAGAGCTTTCCACTCCTTCAAAGTAGAGGCCCTGCAAACTTGGGAAATTCTTGCTAAATACTTGTTAAAGATGGGTGCACCCACTTCCTACACATAAAATCTAGAAAACATGTAAATCAAACTAGAATAGCATGAGATCATAGATTAAACATGCTAGAAACAATAGGATTTAGCAATGCAAACTAGCTCACTAATATCTTACTATTCAAGGATGAATTAACAATACAATTGCAAGAAAAAAAAGTTACCATAACCTCAACACATCAACATGGAACAATGGCATCCACACATTGGCACAACACCACAAGCTTGACCTTCAAAGTCTTCATGTTTTTATTCCACAATAGCTTGAGAGAAAATTACAACAGCATAACTCTAGGTTTACTGATCTAACTTTACAAAGTGGAGCAAGCTCCATTATATAGCAAATGGGGTGGAGAGTCCAAGAGAGGAGGACGCACCACTTGGAGAGGGAGGGCATTGTTGAGATTATGTACCTTGGGAGGTGTTCTCCATGTGTTTGTACTCTCCTAAACACATGTGGGAAGTACTATGTACTTTCCGCCTTGTACTTTATGTCTAATTTCACTTTGACTTAGGAGTTTTAAGTCAAAAGTGAAATTTTGTCATTTATGCCTAAAATGACTATTAATTCACTTTGTGGGTGAATTAGAGACATAAAGTGAACTTAGGAAACTTAACCCAAAGTGGGTTTTTGAGTGAGATTCTTTTGGAGAGATCTCAACCTTTGATTAGATGGGAGATGGGATGATCTCAACTATCCATATCTTAGGTTTCCTTATGGAGGTTCAAGAGGGGCACAAAGGGCAAAGGAGAGCTCATTCACTCATTTGCTCACTTGGAGAGTTTGAGAGAGAGCTTGGAGATGAGGTTTGAAGCACTAGGTGAGGCTAGCTTGGGCGCATGCTTTCATGGAGACAGACATCAAGCTTGGAGCCTTGTTTTGTTATTGAGGAGCTTCCAGTGTTGAGGAGGGCGCATCAACAGTGGGGAGGTCTTACACTTGTCAGATTGCAGTGGGATCAATTTCAGAGGGAGGCCACATACCAGTATCAGAGTACTGTGGAGGGGTTTTCCATTCAGAGCTCACAGTTTGCATCTGCATCAGATTCAGTGGATTTGGGAGCATTTATGAGGGGCGCACCTTCCTAGGGTGCACCTGCTACATTTGGAATTGTGTTTCATCGTGGATCAAGATGCTATTGTATCGGGTTCATCTATATTTTGTACTTGCTGTATTCCACCATCTATTCTCCTCATATATAGACATATATTCCAAACTGGTTTTCCCCAGGGGGGTTTTATCCAGGGTCATGTTGACCAAAAATACCTGTGTACAATTTTATGTGTGTTAGCTTTTAGATCTGCTTATTTTCAACTGTAAAGATCTCTAGGTGTGTTATATTTATTTTGGTATGCATGTGCTAACCTTTGGTGACTAAAACTACATGCCAAAGCACCTAAATTGCAAATGTAACCGTAACAAATCAGCAACAAGTTCCTGAACTGTTGGCTGTCCGAAAACAAAAGCAAACCATTGTTAGACAATTGAAACTTAGCGCCAACCTGAGGTCAAAGAGAGATCCAATTGGCAGCTTAATAGGACCCGGAAAATCTTCATGGTATCAGAGTTGAGGTGGCTGATTTTTGAGCAGTTTGGACAGAGAAGCCAACTGTGAGGGAAAGAGAAGCCAAGTGTGAAGCTACGGGCTGCCACCTCTCCCCAACTCCCATTAGATGACAAGTGTGAAGAGGGAAGAGAGGAGGAAGGTGCCACCTCTCAAGAGGTGGGCACACCTCCTCATGAGGGCGCCACATATCCACAAGGGTGGTGCACCTCTCTTGGAGAAAACCTTCCAACTCAAGTTAACTCATAAAGAACTCACCCATAACTCTTCTCTAATTTCCAACAAGGCTTTGTTAACTCAAAGAGAGGGTCAGTTGACTGGAAACATGTTTCCACAAAAATAACATTTGCTGATTTTTGTCTTTTATTGACCATTTGTGAGTAAAATTAATTTAAAGTGATTAAAAATTACTAATTTCACTCACAAAGTGGGTACCTAGGTAAAGTCGGTATTATGAGTGCAAATACGAATACCCCCAAGGCATATAATACCTCCTAGTACCACTTATTTAACTTAGGACTTAATTACAATTAAGATATCCTGATTTTGCGGGAAATTTTATTTTTGCATAAAACATTAAAAAATCCTAAGGGGGACTTAACGCATTTCCATGAAACACTAGGAGGATGATTAGCATGGTAATATACATTAGACACTAAACTTAGATTTTGCAAGCTAAGGCCTAACCATCAGTACACACTCCAACTTTGGAGGAAATGAGTGAAAAAACCCATAAATTATAACTTGCTTAAAAATTAATTCAAGCAAGGAATAATTACTAAGTAATAAAAACACTGAGTAATGCACTTATGATTAAGTCCTAGGAGGCTAAGCCTTTTATAAGTTCATCATGCTAAATTCATCTTATTACAATTCCCCATAGGGGTATGGAAATGCGGTAAAAAAATATAAAAAATAGGCCATAATGGCCGGCTGGACTTCTGAACTCTAAATTTTGAAGAAGTGTTTGTTCAATCTTTGGCGGCTCAACTGCAAGTCCATCCTAGTGAAACTTGGTGGGTAACATTGGCTCCATATGGGGACGTGTGCTTGATCTTTAAGAAAGGAGAGATGCGAGAATCCATAATCTATAACCTACATCATAAATGTCTCGCCCAAATAACATCAGTCACACATGTATATAGAAACCATCAATTTAAAACATAATTGCATGAATAATATACATATATTTACAAGGAAAGCGCAAAAGAAGAAAGTGAAATTATATATAAGGAAAGTGCAAAAGAAGAAAGTGAAATAATATACCAAGAAAAAGTAAAGACATGAAAGCTAAAATACAAAGGAGAAGGGTTAGAGAGCTATGTTACAAAGGATGTCCCCATGGGCATCAAATGATTGCGTTGAAGACCAATTCAAGGTGGAGCCCTTTCATTGACAGATTTAACCTTTTGTCGTCCAACTGGCTGAGATGAATTGTGAGAAGACTTCTACACTTTACCCTGCTTTTTGATATTCTGATGTAAACCCTTTTTCCTAGTTCTCAACCATTTGATTAAAGTTTCCTTGAACCCTTTCGAATGAAGTTGCCTTTGTGCCAAGTGAAAAGGCTTGGCATATTCCTCCATAGGGATGACATGCTGACTATTATCTTCATCATTAACTTCCTCATCATCCTTACATTCTTCCACCAGATTTATTCCATTTTTTCTTCTTTTCATTTTATATTTTTTATGCTGGCCCTGTTTGTTGAAGATATCCTCTTTACCAACATAAATCTCCCCAGGTTCTAAGACATCTGGAATGGATGGCCCAAAAATCCTTTCCGACTCATCCTGACATCTAATTGACTGATCTGATAGCTCACAAATTGATGCTGACAATGCTGACCCAACTGATAAATCCAACTCAGTTCCTGATTTTGAAGGTGCTACATCAATACCCTTTTCACTTGGAGCCCAATAACAACAATAGATGGCACATGCATGGTTGGAAAGTCGACACAACTGATGTACAACTAGAGTGCACTCCTCCTTGAGAAAGGAGTGGATAAGATAAGGCAGAAACACAGAACACATGGAATCTTCTACCCAAGTGCGCCCTCAGTGCAAGTATAGAAACTTTTCCAGCAATTAGTTAACCAAATAAGCATGTGCATGGTCATTACATAGGATCTACTAGGGCACACTTCTCTAGTGCATTCAAAAGTCTCCTATAATCAAAGCTATCTCCTTGGAAGGTTCCACAAATGGTGCACTCTCGTTGAACCAAAAATAGCATGTGCGTGGTCCACTAGTGAAGGGTATTGTAGTGAAATCAAGTAAATTGGACTGAAGTAAAGACAAGTCCTCTGAACTGAATTGAACTGTAGGTAAGATAAGATATGATAATTTTATTAATGTTCGAGAAATGATTACAAAAGTAGGTCATTAGCACTGTCAAGTACTATAGCATTGATACAAAGTGGGAGTGCAGAAGGTGGCTCCTAAATAAAGCGAGATGCAGAAAGTAAATTTATGTAAGGCATTGCTCTATGGTAAGAATTGAGCTTTAAGATAACTGAAAACAGAAATTTGGGAGAAATGGACCCATATTTGGAAAACAAAATGTTCTGTTATTTCTGTGTGTAAATCTGCATATAAAATTAGAATAAATCAGCACACTAAGCTTCCCTTGAGCACCCCAAAAAAACCCGAGAGCAGGGTAAAAATTATAAATAAAATTGCAGAAAGCACGATTAGTTTCTTTAAATAAATTTCTGCAACATATTGGAAACAAATGGAGAAGAATATTTGCTTTGAGTGAAAGAACAATTGAAAACAAATGCATAAAAAAGAATATCCGCCTTGAGTGGAAGATAAATTCAAAACAAGTTCATAAGAATGACAACACAAACACTGCCACATGATTTTTTTCAGGAAACAACCGTGAAACTAAAAGAGCTGGAAAAAAGCCTCCCAATGCTGGACAGTGTCCCAACAGGAAGAAGAAGTAGACGCAGGGTGGTACAACAGTGACAACAGAGGAGGATGATTTTGCCTCTCAATTTGAGAGGGAGTGTTCCTTGATAGTTTGTTGTTCGACAGTTGAGACACCATCCCACATTTGGTACATAGACAATGGAGCATCCAGTCACATGTCAGGTGTCAGAGAGCACTTCATTGATCTTAGAGATCTAGAGATCAAGTTGGAGATAGTGCTTGGAGACAACATTGTAGTTAGGGTGGTTGGGCGTGGCACAATTTCCTTTCAGAGGGAGTTGAGGCCACCCTTGGTGTTTAGGGATGTATTGTATGTCCCTGGGCTGAAGAAGAATCTTATTTCAGTTTCCTCCATTTAGGATAGGGGGTTTGAGGTGTCCTTCAGAGGGACAAAGGTCCTCATTTAGTCTAAGGGGTCCAATATCATTTCTGGCAGAGTGATTGGGACATATGAGGGGAATTTGTACAAATTACTTTTCTAGTCGTTGCATGCGTTGGCTAGTAGCAACAACAACAGTCAGTTGTGTGAGCTATGGCATCAAATGATGGCTCATTTGCATCATGGAGCTTTGAGGTCATTGAGAGAGATTGTGACAGGTTTGCCACAGTTCGACAGTGAGCATCATGAGGTTTGTAGAGGGTGTACTCTTGGGAAGTACACCAACACTGTCTTTTCCAACAATGACAGTAGATCAACTCGGGTACTTGATTTGATACACACTAATGTGTGTGGGCCTATGTCACGAGTTTCCTTGGGTATGTTGGAGAGCCTCAGAGGTTGATGAAGGAGAGTAGAGTGTCGAAGAGGTTTCGGTCCTACCTAGCTACGGTGATGGGCATTACAGATTTCAAGCCCACTACTTTTGCGCAGGCAACATACAAACAGGTCTAGAGACAGGTCATGCATGAGGAGTATGACTCCATCATGCACAATGATGTGTGGGAAATGGTGCCTAGGCTTGAGGGGAAGTCAGTGGTGACTTCCAAGTGGCTGTATAAGAGCAAGTATGCTGCAGATGGTAGCATAGAGAAACACAAGGCTCGTTTTGTGGTGAGAGGATTCTCTCAGGTTGAGGGAATTGATTATGATGAGACGTTCACACCATTTGCGAGATATACGTCTATCCGGAGTATTATGGCCATTGCAGCAGAGATGGGTTGGAAGATTCATCAGATGGATGTGACGACTGCATTTCTGAATGGCTTCATAGAGAAGGAGGTATACATTGAGCAACCACAGGGGTTGGAGGTGTAGGGGAGAGAGTCCCACATGTGCCTCTTGAAAAAGGCGTTGTATGGACTGAAGCAAGCTCTTCGAGCTTGGTATTCGAGGATTGACTCCTACTTGCTTCAGATGGGGTTTGAGAAGAGTGAGGCAGATCCAAACCTCTACTACATCATTCGGGGAGAGAATACACTCATTCTCATAATATATGTTGATGATTTGTTCATCACAGGAGGGGAGCATCTCATAGCTGATTGCAAGTAGGGACTTGCATCAGAGTTTGATATGAAGGACATTGGACTGATGCATTATTTCTTAGGTACGAAGGTTTGACAGGAGGATGGGCACATCTATCTGGGACATGGGAAGTATGCAACATATATTCTGAGCAGATTTCAGATGGAGGACTGCAGACCCATGTCGACACCCATGGTCACCAACTGGAAGATGCTTAGTGCTTCTGATTCCAAGTTGGTGGATGCCACGAGGTACTGTCAGTTGATTGGTTCCTTGATGTATGTGGTCAACACTAGACCAGATAACTGTTTTGATGTCAACATTCTCAGCTTGTACATGGTGGAGTCTAGGAGTGTGCATTGGATTGGAGAAAAGCATGTGTTGAGTACATGGCAACTAGTTAGGCCAGCTGCGAGGCCATTTGGCTTCGCAAGTTGTTGTTTGTCCTATTTGGTCATGAGATGAGGCCTACAATTATTTACTGCAATAATCAGAGTTGTATCAAACTCTCTGAGAATCCAATGTTTCATGATAGGTCGAAACACATAGAGATTAGATACGACTTCATCAGAGATTAGGTTCAGCGAGGGGCATTTCAACTTTAGTATATTCTGACTGATGAGCAAGTTGCACACATTGTCACCAAGTCCTTGCCAAGGGGCAGGGATGTCTACTTTAGGGACAAGAAGGGAGTGGTGAGTAACACTTTCCTTGGTAAGAGGGAGTGTTGAGATTTGGGTACTTTGGAAAGTGGTCCCCTTGAATTATTGAGTGTCTAACTCAAAGGGGGAAATATTTGACCCTCACTGCTTTACTTTATGTTATAAAGTCAAAGTGACTTTATTTCAATGTTCCACCAATTTTTCGAGATGAGGGTGCGCGAGAGTGGGGAGACGCACAGGGGAGATGTGTGGGAGCACCCCCAAATTTTGGGGCAATTCAGGGGGG
>JASDQU010818350.1:8174-21104 GCA_032191745.1 Picea mariana | reverse complement strand
TAATATATATATATATATATATATATATATATATATATATATATATATATATATATTAATGATAAAATCCCTACAATAACAATTCAACCCATGTAAATTCATCATTGTGCAATGTAAATAGTAAAAACCTAAATAGTAAATGTAAACTAGTACTAAATTCAAATTCGTAAATGATATAAATAATAAACATGATTTAGATTTAGATTTAGAAATGAAATACATTGATTCACAAATCATAAATGAAACATATATAGTAAAATACTGTATACATTGATTTAAATTCATTATTCATCATTCTAGAATCTAATTACTAAATTAGTACTCAACAAAATAGTAGATACGGAAGTCTAAAATAGCAAATTGAAATTTCTCAAACTAAAAAATAGTAAAGAGTGACGAGTTAAAGACTCTATATGAGGTCATCAGTATGTAAAGCCAGGACTCAAAAGTTAAAACTGAAAATTAACAATGGGCTCAAGGTCGATCGAATCACTCATGGGCTAAAAAGTAGTAAAGCAATGATAAATCATAATTATAAGTAGCCCAAGGTAAATATGTGAGGTAGGGTTTTTAACTTTTTAATAAATTGTTTTTGTTTTTTAATTTTAAGTCTTATCAAGCAAAAATTTAGGGGGGGACACCTAGAAGTCCCCCTTTGGAGGGGGTGTGTCCAGAAGCCCCCCTTTTCGATGCAGGGCACCCAGAAGCACCGCTTTTGGGGAAACACACCACCCACACTGGGGAAGCACACTCCCTGTGTGTCCCTAAAAGGGGGACGTGCGTAAACGTTTCCTTGGGCGCTCCTTGACTCAGGGAGTAAACGCTCCCTGGCTTAGGGAGCACACTTCCTAGACGCTCCCTTTGGGAGCGTGCTTCAGGAATGGGGGGAGAGGGGGGTGCTCCCTTGCAGCATAGCTTGAACCTCTATGGCACCGACCTTAGTAGGTGGACAGGAGAGACCTTCGGGGGAGGGGACATGCATGTTTCAGGCTAGAGTATTAAATGATGGGCCATATCCTCACCTTGTGGGACATCATTAAGGAGGCAAGGCACCGTTGTTTGAGAGTCTCCTTTTGTTTCTTAGACTTTCAAAAATTATTTGACTTAGTCCCAAGGGAAGCCATGTTTTAGATGCTAAGAGACATTCTTGACTTAGAGAGACTTATAGTTGTCATTATGCAACTCTATGAGGCAGTCCTTGGTTGCCTTCATATGGCTAATGGTTTATCAAACTTTATTCAGAGCACCATTTGAGTGAGGTAGGGATGCCCCATCGTGTTCACTTTATTTGGGATATACGTATACAAGCTGGAAGCTTTTCTGCATGAGCACATCCAGCCAGGGGATGATTGTACCCTCCACCATGTACTGATCTCCATCCTCCTCTTTGTTGATGGTGTGGTTCCTCTTGAAATCCACACCTAAGGGTCTATAGTGACAATTGGATGCTCTCATGCTGTTTTACGACCTTTGGTTGTTGATCGTCAACCTTGGGATAACCAAGGTGATGATCTTCAATTGCTTGAAGAAGACCCTTTCAGGGTTCCACTTTTATTTTAGGGGAAAAGAAGTTGAGTGTACCACTACATACATCTATCTAGGAGTTTAGTTTATAAGGCCTAAATTTAGGTTGAGGCAGGCTCCCCAACCTTGGATGAGTAAGGGTTATGGGTCCCTCGCTCTCATAGAGAGATAATGTTTCTAATACCACTTTTAGGACATCTTGTACATTCTAGGCCCTATGGACTCCATCATTAGACCCATAGTTTTTTACAATTCAAAGGTTTGTGGCCCAAACGTACTTGAGTTAGATTGGGCCTACATCGAGGGAGTTCAAGCCCTCTTTCTCTTTCTCATCATTAGATGCAAGAGAACGGTCCCTCAACCTTTAGGTAGAGTTTGTGGCACACCCTTGTTGGATAGAAAATATTTTTAGATTGGTAGAGCTATTGCATTGCCTTTGGAGATTGTCTAATTCAGTGGTTGAGAGGGAGCGATACTCATATACTTGTTACTGGTCTTTAGAGACCATTGCCTAGTCCACCCTCCCTCTAGGAATGGAGGTGCTAGTACTCAAAAGTGTCTTTTTTCCTTCATTAAGTTGTGATATCGATAGATAGCTTTCCCCCCTTCTGGTTCTCTTTCGATGCTCCTAGCTACCTCTTGCCTAACAAGCAGTGTTTGAATGGGATTATTAGGGAGGATATTTATAGGTAGTACATCCAGGTTACTTAGATTGCACCATCTAGGGGCTTGAGATGCAAGATGGCCCTCTATGCAGAGCATTTCTTGGAGATTTGAGATGGCCTAATAGTGTGGCCCCCTTACACATTTGGAATTGGATGCATGTCCTCAAGATTCCCCTAGGCTAGTTCAGAGTGGTCTCCCATTAGCTTCGGGTGGAAACTGAGCACCATATTCCACGGGTGGATAGACTATGCTAGATCTTCCATAGGTGGGAGATAGAGTTAGAGGAGCACTATTCAAATGCTCTCGATACTATGAGATAAATGATTGGTTCCACTGCTTGTTCAAGGAATCTCATAACTTCTTCTCCACCCTTTCCTAGCATCCAAGCCAACGATGCAAAGCATTGTACTTGGGAGAGGCACTGAGGGTCAGATCTAACATCTTCTGCCTCTCCACTGTAAATTTTCAGATCCCAACCCAGTTTCAGTCTCGCTGATTTTTCAGCCAATGTTTAATGCCCAAACCCAGTTTTATATCAGCAATTAAATACACAACAGAAAATTAATTTCAGAACTGAAACATGAGGATTCTGAACTTCGTTTATAACGCAGAAATAAAATATCAACAGCACATAAAACTCAAAAAATATTGACACAGATATTTTCTGTCTAACTTTGAACCTGGAAAAACCCACAAGGCGAAAACCAGTGAGAGAGGGAGATTTTTATTATTTAGGAGCTTCAGAGAAATTCTGTTACAGCATATTCATCTTCAGAAATTTAAATGACAAACTTATCTCGATAATCGTGCAAGGTCTTCACACAGGAAATAAGTCAAACTCCTCAAAATTCTTTCCAGAATTTTCTGCAATACATTGTAGGTCTGCTCCTCAATTTCTGTGCCTCCAAACTGTTGTATGGATGCCTCGAAATACGTGCCAACAACTTCAGCAATTTTCTGGGTGCATTAATGGATGTGCGACTGCCTTGAAAACCGTGCCAAACTTTTTAGAAAAACCACACAACTTGCCTCGATTTCTGTGCCAAGAAAGGACTGTACAGACCTGTACGGAATACGTACGATACAACATGAGTATGACTGTCTGTCCCTCCTCGAAAACTGTGCCAAAGTACAGCTGTACGTACTGATAAAATTCGTATCGTACGGACATAATTTAATGTTGTTTTGTTTCTCGATTTCCATGCATACAAAAGACTGTACGGACCTTGGAATCCATGCTGTATGATCTCCTGTAAATGCTGAACTCCTTGCCTCAATTTCTGTGCTAAAAAGCTGCCTTGGAATGTGTTCCCTAGCTCTCAGAAATGGATACTCTCTTGCTGCTCGAAAATGCTCTCTCTCTTGCTCTCTCAAAAACGAAACAACAACCCAACAATGGGTGCGCCCTCCTACCCTAATCGACCTCATGAGGTAGGTGAGGGGTTTTCTAATCCAATGGCTGAGATTAGATTAGATAAGTGGCTAAGATTAAATGTCTCTTCATTCACCCTCACTAAAGTCATAAAGTCACCATTTAATTTGCATCTCACAAATTAAATGACTAGGGCCTGCATTAGGCACTTTCTCACCCCTTAGGCGCCTAGGGATGAGAAACACTTGCCTAGGTACTTTATTTAATTAAAAATTTAACACTCCCTCTTACCGAGGAAAGTGTTACTCACCACTCTAAGCTTGTCCCTGAAAAATACAAACTTGCTTCTGCCCAATGCCTTGGTGAGTATGTCTGCAACTTGCTCCTCTGTAGATATGTACTGTAGCTCCACAGCTCCTCTCTGACATTAGTCATGGATGAAGTGATAACGAATCTCGATATGCTTAGACCGGTCATGAAAAACTGGATTCTCCGAGAGTTTAATGCAACTCTGATTATCACAGTAAATCACAGTAGGCCTCAACTGCACACTGAACAATCCCACCAGCATCTTGCGAAGCCAAAGGGCCTCACAACTGGCCTGACTGGCTGCCATATACTCAGCCTCTGCAGAACTCAAAGCCACTGACTTTTGTTTCCGACTGAACCAAGACACAACTGCTGATCCCAATCCAAAACAACACCCTAAAGTGATTTTCCTGTCACTGACACATCCTGCCCAATCCGAGTCTGTATAGCCAACCAGACGAACTCTATCTCCTCTTTGATAGTTCAGACCAAAATCTACCGTACCACAAAGATACCTGAGCACATGTTTTGCTGCCACCCAGTGCACTCTCCTAGGCTCCACCATGAACTGACTGAGAGTGTTGACAGCAAAACAAATATCTGACGTGGTATTGACCAAATACATCAATGACCCGATCAACTAACGATACAAAGTGGAATCCACCAACTGTGACTCAGAAGGATGAAGCTTCTTCCAGTTGGTAATCATGGGAGTGGTCATGGGCCTGCTGTCCCCCATCTGAAATCTGCTCAGAATGTCATAGACATACTTCCCCTGTCCCAAGAAGATGTGTCCAGGCTCCTGCCAAACCTCCAATCCCAAAAAGTAATGCATCAGTCCAATGTCAGTCATCTCAAACTTTGAAGCAAGGTTCTCCTTGCAGCTGTTGATGAGTCTCTCTGCCCCTGTAATGAAAAGATCATCCACATATAGCAAAAGAATGAGAGGATCCTCTCCAACCACAATGAAGTATAGGATGGGATCCGCCTCACTCTTCTCAAAACCCAACTGCCGCAAATAGGCATCTATCCTCGAATACCAAGCATAGAGCCCATAAAATGCCTTCTTTAGTCTACACACATGAGACTCTCTCCCATGCACCTCAAAGCCCAATGGCTGCTCAATATACACCTCCTCCTCAATAAGACCATTCAGAAATGCGGTGTTCACATCCATCTGGTGGATCTTCCAACCCATCTCTATTGTAATGGAAATCACTGCCCTGATCGAAGTGTATCTAGCAACCGGCACAAAGGTCTCATCATAGTCGACTCCCTCAACCTGTGAAAACCCTCGAGCCACAAAGCGAGCTTTGTACTTCTCAATGCTGCCATCTGCAGCATGCTTTAGTTTATAGAGCCACCTGGAAGTCACCACCGACTTCCCCACAGGTCTAGGAACAACTTCCCAGACATCGTTCTTCATGGTGGAATTGTACTCTTCCATCATGGCATCTCTCCATACTTGTCTACCAGAGGCCTCCTCAAAAGTGGAAGGCTTGGACTCCCGAATACTGCTCACCATTGCGATGTAGCTACAAAACCTCTCGGGAGGTTTACTCTCCCTCACTGCCTGTCTAGGATTCCCCACTGAACCCTGTGCCTCCCTCAAAGTGTCCTAAAGCCATTTGGGCTTCCTCCTCTCTGAAGTAGTGTCCCGTGGAGGGGACTCTCCCTGCTCAACCCTATCTTCCGAAGACAATGATCCTGAAGTAGACTCTGAAGTACTCGATCTTGTAACTTGCGGACCAGTAGCCTGTGAACCTGAAACCTGTGGCCCTTTAACCTGTGAACCTGTCATCCCCGAAACTGGTGGCCCCGAACTCTGTGTCACTGTAGTCTTCTGCGGACTCACCTGAATCTGTGGTGAAGACTGCTCACCCTTCTCTGTCCCTCTAGACTTCCTAAAGGCTCCGTCCTCCTCAAATTTGACATCCCTCCTCAAGACAATCTTCGTCAAGGAAGGAAGTTATATATGGAAAGCCTTTGAAGTCTGACTGTACCCAACAAAGATCCCTCTCTCTGTCGTGGGCTCTAGCTTTGTCCTCTTCTCAGAAGGGACATATGAATATGTGATGCACCCAAAAATACGAAGGTGCCCCACCTCAGACTTCTTCCCAGAAAAAGCCTCCTCAGGAGTCATGCTCCCCACAGCCTTGTGAGGACTCCTGTTCTGCAGATAAACTGTAGTGTAGAATGCCTCAACCCATAGAAATAGTGGCAACCCCTGATCATGTAACACGGCTCTCGCAGCCCCAACAATGGCCCTGTTCTTCCTCTTTGTAATCCTATTCTGCTGCGGGTTGTAAGTAACAGTCAACACCTTTGAAGTTTTTAAAGGTTTGTTATTTATTATCGCTACTGCCAAATGGTACCACTACCTGTCGATGCTGTCAGAGGTATGTACTTACATATGTTTAAACTGTATCATTAAGTTTAAGTGCACACCAACCTCCGTCTTATATACACGCAGAGAGAAGAGTGGTTGAAGGGAAAGACAAAGATGTGGCATGTGTTTTTGATGATATGGGTTTGAACAACAGTGTTGAGTTGGCATTAGCCAACTTGGATCTTAATGAACTAGTGCTAGAGCCGGTCACTTTTGATGTTGGTGATGCTCTTGAGGGGTCATCCTCCAGAGTCCACATCAACAAATGCACAGATTGCATTGGCTATAGGGGAGGAGGAGGAGGATGGAGGAGAGAGAAGTGGTAGTGATGCCAATCTTGATGATTATGACATGGAGGACTACTGACAGTCACGACTCATGAGCTATGAGATTCTTCCATCTACGGTTCTAGTATCTACCCTATGGCTATTTTGTATTTGTCATTGGCATTCCCACCTATAGTATCAGTGACTAACTTAGTATGTTATTTGATGTTGTAGAGGCCATTTAGAGCCTCCTTGATTATGTATTTATGTTCCGATCTCTAGATATGTAATGCACTTGGTGTCGTTTTGATATATTCATGAGCATACTTTGGATATGTTGTCTCTAGTTGTCTCTAGTGCTTTGGAAACATGATTTAAAATTAAAAATATATTTTTTTCGTTAAAATTTAAATATTTTATGTATTTTTTAAAAACCGGTTCATTGAAACCTGTTCGACCGGTTCATTACTAGTTCCAGTTTCGGTTCAGGTTCAGGTAGGATCCTCGACCGGTGCCGGTGCCGGTTTTGATTTTTAAAACTATGCCTAGAACACATCTAGGGTCTTATCCACCAAGGTACAAGACCAAGGATCAACCCATGCGTTAAGCAAGGGTTCCCTGGAACACATCCAGGGGCCCTAAAACACATCTAGAGACTTACATCAACCACCAAGGAACAGATCCAAGGATCAATCCAAGCACCGAGCAAGGATTCCTTGGGACACATCCAGGGGCCCTAGAACACATCTAGGGACTTACTGCTTGGTCCTGGACCAAGAATCCCAGTTATATATTGGGGGCACTCACTAGGGTCTTTTATCATGGCTCTCACTGCTTGGTCCCAAACCAAGAAACCCCAGGAGTGCAATGGGGGCCCTAGTTCTTAGCTAGGGCCTTATGCCATCCTTCCGGAGAATGGCTCTTGCAGCTGCACTAATTTCAACACTGGGAGAATCCTCTAAACACATTTCAGGCTTTGTATTGTTATCTGCAACATGCTTGATCTGTTAGATCAATCTTGGAAGTCATCACTGACTTCCTTTTTAGTCTCAAGGAAAAATCCATATCCTAGTCCTTTTGATTGGCTTCCTTCTCTGTCATTGAAACAAGGGAATCTTCTCGGGAGATTTCATGTCTCCTAGAGGTCTTTGAATCTATGATTTAGTCATCTCAACTCATGGCATCTTTCTTCCAGTCCTGGAAGATGTCTCTTTTTCCCATTTGATCCTTTCTAAAGTCAGGCTTACTCTGAGTCTTGATTTCTTCCGAATCTATAAAAACTTCATAGTCTCTACAGGACATACTTGGTGTTGAATACCAAGTCTTATTATGAAAAGTCGAGTCAGACTTAAAACAAATTCCGCTTTCTGTCAAGGTGGCTTCATTATCCATTGACCAAGTCTATTGTGAGTTCTATTCTAATTCGGTCATCTTTGGAGCCTTCTGCTCATCACAATCAATCTCCATATGAGATACTTTGTAACTCAAAAGTAGCTTCTTCTTCATCTTCTTTGGTATACGGTCATGTATACAACTTGAATAGTCTGCTTCATGTCTCATCTAATATGTTGTCTCCTGCAACCGTCACTATAGCTTCCTCAGGGTTATCCCCTGTGACCTGCCTAGAGCAGGAACAAGGGAGAAACAATAGACAAGGATAATACTCTTTATAATAATAATTAAAACAATAGCGAGAAAAATTGTCAGTAGCTCCTCAGAGCTATCACTTGTGACCTGCCTGAAACAAGGGTCAAAAGTAAGAAGTACAATAATAAGAAATGAGAGCAACACTATTCTAGTGTTGTGATCAATCATTCCTCCATGGTAACCTAGAAACAAAACAAGAAGTTTCTCCTGGAAGAGGTGTTAGTTATATCTGGTAAATGATTACAATAAGCATTTATCTCAATATGCTCACATGCTACCAGGTATAAAACTTTTCAAAGATTTCTATCTCAACTATAGTGTTTGCTTGTAATGAGTTAGTTATCAAACTTGACATGTGCAAATTTGAATCTTATCAACTTAATCAATCAAACCTGGAACCTGGAGTCTTTGTCCTCAAGAATGAGTGTTGTTACTTTTCTTCCTAGTCTCCTTCACTCAAGATGACAAGTATTTTCTTCAACCTGTCCTCTGTACTGAGATAATATGCTTTCTTGACAAAAATCTAAGTTAGAGAATAAACTCTATAATTTCAACTTTAATCAATCTAATACCTTGACCTTAATTTTGACGAATGGTTAGTATGATCGTTATAATTTCAACATACAACCTAGATGTTCATAAGATCAAAATAATGTCATAACAAATAGATGCATATCAAAATAATCAAACCTGGGGTGCATTATTCCTTTGAATGTGCTGGATCTGAGATCCCTCTGGATCTATGATTTTTATTTAGATAAAAGATCCTTTCTTCTGCAAATACCCTTTAGAACTAAGTCACCTGAGACGACGACAAAGAGAAGAGTTCAATAGAAGAGTTTATACTTGAGTGAAGGGTACATTTTTACTGGGGTCGTGACAAAAGAGTTCAACAATCAATGCCACCAACATCGAGGTACATAAAGGGCTTGGTTCTCTTGATTACATGTCAGTTCCATACGCTCATACATGATATAATCCAGTGGAAACATTGCAATCTTGCCAATCTTGAAATCCTGAAAACTGTTAAGTCTGTTGAATTTTGAATGGGACCTAAAATTCTACTTTCTCCATATGAAGTCCAATGAGGTTGGAACCACTCTCAAACATCCTGAAACAATTAATGGTAATGTTAAAAATTTAAGTAAAAGGATGAAAATGAAGGATAAAGGAGAATGTCACTTTTACTTATTAGGGTGGGTGAAATGGAGGGGGTGGGGACCTCTTTAAATAACACTAGTAAGGCAAAATAACCCTCAGATGCACACCAAAACACCTTACAACTCCAACTTGCACGAGAAAACATGAGCCAAGTACTTCTCTGTTACTTAGGTTTTAGGAACCAAACCGACCGGTTTATGACCAAATCGATCGATTTGGTCATAAACCAGCCCACTGGTTCGGTTTACTGGCCGATTTGAACAGGTCGACCATTAAACCGGCAAAACCGGTCGGTTTCGGTTCCGGTTCACTTGGATGAGTTGGTTACCAGGATAATAGAAGAACCCACTTCCAATATAGACATGGAAACATATAAGAAGAGACATGCCAAAGCTAAAAGAATCATCTTTGACTCAGTTAAGGACAACATGATGCCCCTCATTGGTCATCTAAGGACTGTCAAAGAATGCTTTGATGCCCTAACAAATCTTTATGAAAAGAAGGCTCCAACTCAGAAGAGAATATTAAAGAAACAACTACGTACATTAAAGATGGGAAATGATGAAACCATCGCTGTTTTCTTTTCCAAGATTGCTCAAACCAGAGATCATCTTACAACAATTGGAGTTGCTGTGGATGATGATGACCATGTACAAACTGCAGTTGATGGACTCCCTGAGTCATGGAAATCTTTCTCGCTTCGGTCAACGGAAGAGAAGCTCAACCTAACTTCGAGAGATTTTGGCATGATTGCTTAGAAGAAGAGGGAAGACTCAAAAGTAGAAATGAGCACTCAGCTGTAAGAGACCATGCCCTTTTAGTTAAAGTCAAGAGATGGAAGAACTTTCCTGATCACAAAGGGAAAGGTAAGAAACCACAAGGTCAACTATCTCATTTTCATTCTCATTTATCTAAAGTAAGATGCTTTAACTGTAAAATGATAGGACATTATGCAAAAGATTGCAGGAATGCTCCCTCACAATAGAGAAAGAAAGATAGGTTTCATGCCTCAGTTACAACTGAAGAAGAAGAGCCTGAAAAGGAACCTCAAAGAACAAGAACCAGGGCTGCCACCAAAGAACAAGAACAACACCGAGAATATTATCTCATCTCAGCCCTCTCTGGCACTATAACCAAGTCAGAGGATGTTTGGTTAATGGACAACGGGGCCTCCAAACACATGACAAGCTTCAAACAAAATCTTGTAAACTATTGCGATAAGAAGTTCAATGTAAAGGTAGAACTGGGTGATGATGGAACCTATGACATCAAAGGGCTTGGATCAACATCGTTTCAGCTTCAAACATGCAATGTGTTTCATATTGATGAAATTGTTTATGTTCCTAGATTAAAGAAAAATCTCATCTCAGTGGCACTGTTAGAAAGCAAAGGGCACTCAATAGCTTTCTCCAAAGGGAAGGCTCTCATGTGGCTCTCAAATGGGAATTTGAGCTCTGCCATGACTATCAGAACTCGAGAGAGTGACTTTACAAAATCACCGGTCAAGTTGCACAAAAGGCTTGGACATTTCAACTACAACGCACTCCCAGGTTTGCAAAATATGGTAACATGTATGCTAGTGTTTTCATTTGAGCATGATAGTGTTTGTAGAGGCTGTGCTCTCGGTAAGAATACGAAGAAAGTTTACCCTCACAGTAATAGAAAAACTATTGTCATTTTAGATCCTATTCATTCTGATCTTTGTGGACCTATGACTGCTCCGTCTATGAATGGTTGTCTTTACTATATCATTTTTATTGATGATTGTTCTCGTAAAACTTGGATTTATTTTTTGAAGACTAAAGATGAATCTTTCAACAGATTTCAAGATTTTAAGAATCTTGTTGAGAATCAGGCAGGTAGACACATCTGTGTTTTCAAAACGGACAATGGAAAAGAATTTGACTCCTACAAGTATGATGAACTCTGCCGGGTTTCAGGGATTAAGAGGGAGCTGACCGTGCATTATAATCCCCAACAGAATGGGGTTGCAGAAAGAAAGAACAAAACGATTTGTGACGCAGTCAGAGCCATGATGTATGATCATAATCTACCTTTATCTCTTTGGGCCGAAGCTGCAGGCACTACAGTCTACATTCAAAACAGGTGTCGTCATAAAGCCCTTGAAGAGAAAAATCTAGAAGAAGTCTTCACCGGTATGAAGCCTTCAGTTGATCATTTGAGAATCTTTGGTAGTCCAGTCTACATTCATATTCCAAAAGAATAGAGGACTAAGTTAGAGCCCTCCAGAAAGAAAAGAACTTTTGTGGGATACAGTGAAACTTCAAACACATACAAAATTTATGTACCAGGTCAAAAGTTCATTGAGGTCAACAGAGACGTGACTTTTCATGAAGAAGCAACTTTTCGTCGTTCCAGAGAACTTCCATGTGATACAAAGGAGCAGGAAGCTCCATCTCCAGAACCTTCAGATACACCTCTTCCAGATGAGCAAAGAGAGGAGACCATAGAGCCTTCAGTGGATCCCTCGAGGGATTCTTTCGAGTTTCCTGTTATCACTCCAAGAAACCCTTTGTGGTTGTAGACCAAAGGTGCTTGGTAACTTAAGAAATGAATGTTTTTGTATTTTGTGAATGTGGATCAATGGGACAACTCAATACAGCTTATAGCATTCAAACATGAAAATGATAAACAAATAGACAGTGCTCTCAAAGATTGATTAATCAGCAAGTGGCTTTAAAGTGGGTGGAGAACAAATTGTAACTAAACCAGTGCAAAGCAGGGTCTAAGAGACAATCAAAGAATTATTATCAGGCTGTGAGCTAAACAATGGGATGACAGCCATTCAAAGCTTGACAACACAGATAATAATGCAGAAGAAAAGATGAAAAACTGACAATCAAAATCGAAAGGAACCTGTGATCTGTATTAACATATAAGTCTGAGTACAATAAGAGTATTCCTCTATCCAAAATCGAACCATTGTTTGATATCAAAACAGACATTTATAGCCTTTACAAATGGTTACACAGATTCTAAAAACATGGATCTGTCATTTAATAAAAACAATTCTATTTTACTTAAACAACTATGAAAATAAAGTTTTCAAAACAGAACTGAGTATTCGAATTATCTTCAGCATACAAAAAATCATCATTTGCTTCCTCCAGCTTCCAGCATCTGCGATGTAGTGAGGCAGCGTGACACCTGTGCGTGACTGTTCCATTTCCCCAATATTCATGTCTGAGTTTTAGGATATGGTGTTGAAAGCGTATCCAAAATTCCTCGAATACCTGAGTTTGAACTTTTTTGCATGCAATTTAATGATCCATTGATGCGCTGGCATGTCTTCAAAACAAGTTGGAAACAAACTGTTGCGATTTCGTCCTCAAAACCTGGTTGCAGAGCTTTCAACAACGCAACCGTTTGAAACTTTCACGGGTTAGCTGTTGAAAGTTATCGCTTTCAACAGCTAACGGGTAACGAAATAGTAGCCTGGTGCTGTTGAAAGTCCCGATATGCACAAAAAGAACTTTTGCCTTCAAAATTTATTTCAAATCAAAATCAATTAACATCTGACTTTTCCCCTTGCATATTGACTGCCACCTGAGCAAGAACTGTCAGGTCTGGATGAG